>VOCP01029928.1:0-15051 GCA_007922195.1 Podocnemis expansa | reverse complement strand
CCTCATTATGCAACCAAACATTGCATTGGGCCCTTTGGCCATCGCACGGCACTGGAATCTCATGTTTAGAACATTATGCACCCCAAACCCTCTCCCTGGCTGACAGGCGCTGCTTCCCAGGATGGACACCCACATCCTGCAAATGTGGCTCATGTCCTTGGTTCCTAGATTCAAACATTTATCTTTATCTTTATAAACACACATATTTCTTGCTTGCACCAAGCTCAGCTAATTCTCCAGAGCCCTCTTCACTAGTTACCTGTCTCTTTTTTTGGTCATCTGCAAATTAAAAGTAATAAGTTTATATTTGCTTTTAGATCTTTGATAAAAATGTTGACTAGTGTAGTGGCAGCAACCCATTCCCTACAGGACTCCACTATTTCAAATGTTAGGGATATTACTACAAATCATAGCTTATCCAGATCTGAGTGGGTCTGTATAGTCACGTTAAAGGCACTTTTCTGTCCTCAGGACAGTTCTCCAACCAAATGTCAAGTGCCAGCTGCTAACTGTGCAGTACAACTCTTCAACAACCACCCCCGCCATGATACCAATATTTAGGAAACCTTAAATCAGGCTTACAAATGTTCATCTAAAGTTTTCCATCCTTCCCTCAAGATCTCACCTGGAGAGATTTGCAGCATCAAGAATAGGACAGAGAAAAGAAGATAAAGGATCTTCATAGCTGAAGTTTGGCTGGGGACTCGGAGCGGCTGTAGAGAAGAGATGCAATGATGGACTGGAGGCAGAGGGACTCTCTATATATAGGGTGCTGGGAAGTGTGATCTGCTGAAATCTTGTTTTGATGCAAGTCACATGTATAAAGTATGTGCTGCAATCTCGTAATTAAAATAATTATTTGTCCAGAACAATTAAAATTTCAGGAGAATTTCTGGGAAGTACAATTGACAAATCCATGCCTTTGAAAAGCTACAGATAAAAGTTATGCCTACTACAGATATACTTCTTGGTTTAAAGCCCTTTGAAGACAATGACTCCTCCTGAATTTGAATCAGCTCCATAGTGCAGAAGAGAATTCCAGGTCACACCACCATTTGGGAAGGAATTGGCAATAAGGTGTTTGTGACTCTGTGTTTATTCTCTGTGGCTGTGTTTGCACGATGCTTTTAATTCGAAACCACCACCATTGTTTCAAACTGAAAGTTCACATGTCTAGACGACATTTCCTTATTTTGAAATAAGGAGCTCCCTTATTTTGACTTAAGGAAAATAATTTTGATAAAATAAAACCTGGTTATATATCAAAATGAGGGTTATTTCTTCTGTTATATTGATGTGCCCCACATATTGATATAATAAAATGACCATCCTCCCAGGGTGCATGGCATTAAATTGATCAGGCTGTGGAGCCTGCCCCAGGCTGGAGACGCCAGCATCTCCCCCGGCTGCTTGGGGGACCGGGGCGCTCTGAGTGCTCTGCCCTCGCCACCCGGCCAGCAGCCGCTGAGCCTGGGCAGCGGGTCCAGCTGGCTCCCAAACCCCCCACCTGGCAAGCAGCCCCTGAGCCCGGGCAGCAGATCCAGCCAGCTCTGGCACCACCGCCCCTGCCCAGCTGCCAGCTTGCCGGAGCAGCAGGTCCCACCTGCTCCGGCACACGCCTCCCAGCCGGCAGCTACTGAGCCCGGGCAGGGGTCCAGCTAGCTCCCACATGTGCCATGAGCCGGCAGCTGCCAAACCCTGGCAGCTGGGCCAACCAACTCTCACAGCCCCTGCCCCGTGGGCAGCCACCGAGACTGGGCAGTGGGGCCAACCGGCTCCGGGATCTGCCATTTAGGTGTCAGCCTGGGTGCCCCACCATTCCTCGCCTGCTACCCCACCAGCAGCAGGGGACACAGGGCAGGGAGATCCCTGCCCTGGGGGCTGCTTTCCCTTGCCTGGCTCTCCATAGGAGAGCGAGGCAGGAGATTGGGTGGCAACATGGCCATGCCAGGGGGCCATGTTGACACACCTCGTATGGTGCCCCTCTGCTGAATTGAAATAGCAGGTCCTGTGTTCGGACTTGTTATTTCGATGTGGTGGTTTTTGCTTATTTTGATTGAAGTGAATTCAAAATAAAGTTTTTATTTCAAAATAACTTATTTTGATTTCACTTATTTCGGAATAAGCATTTATGTGTGATCATAGCCTATGGGTGTGTCTACACCTAGAATTGAATTCAAATTGATGACAATGAATTTGAGTTGAGTTACATGCATGGCGATGCTTGCTTTCCTCAGTTTGAACTTAGGAACTCCTCAGTTTGAATTGATGAAAGCTGACTTCAAATTGGTCAAACTTCTGACTTCGAAGTCAGGGTCAATTCAAATCCAGTAGGTCAAATTGACACAGTATGGCCATGTTAATTTGAACTCACTGAGTTTGAATTGGAATGGGTTGACCCCCCCCCCCAGGATGCATAGCGCCCTGTCTCGGCCTTTCAGGGAAATGATCATCAGGGAAATTTAAGAAAGTTTCTGATGGTTTTGTAGAAGAGTGTGATGATTCAACGTTCTTTGGGGGATTCATTGTAGCCAGAGTCAGAGCCTATGAAACCAAATGGTGCAGAAAACTCCATAACTTCCTAGGGAGATTCCCAATCAGACACCTCCTTCCTTTATCCCACCACCGTTTCAAGGCATCACATAGAAAAAAGAGAGGACAAAGAATGAGATGACATATAGAGAGTGATTGTCCCTTTTATTGTCCAGTTGTTGCATTTTGTTTCAGCTGTATCTCTGTGGACGAAGGGTCCTGCTCACCTCTCCTGCCAGCTTCCCCGAAGAGACAGAACAAGGGCCCTGTATGCTTCCCTGTCTACTGGGAACACAAAGAGCAGGCACCTCAGCCTGGCTGGTCACCTTATTCCTCTTGTTCTCCAGTTATGTTCTCGTCGTACCCACAGAGGAGTTAGATAAAAACATCAACACTCTCACAGGAAAGTCACTGGCACACCGGCAGCTTTTAATGACTTTATTTTATCTGAAATCTTTTCTTAAGAAGCCATGGTTAAAAGTACACACTCTGTCCTGCTTTGATACATAGTTAGCATCACAGGACTTGGTGGGATAACACACATGATTTGAATAATATAACAGGGTGTAGCTTGGTTAGGAATATTAGGTAGGGGAAAAAGGGAGGAGTTGTTGCCTTATATATTAAAAATGTATCTTCCTCGACTGAGGTTTAAATGAAAATGAATGTTCCCTCTAAGCTGATGATGCAGCTGAGCAAGTTCTGGATGCAGCTGAGCAAGTTCCCCACCAGTCCCTCAACCCATTTGGAGCCCCTTTCCCACTGACCACCAGTTCCCCGAGTACATTCATCACTTGCTCAGCTGCATCATCGGCTTAGAGGGAACATTGAACCAGCTGCCTGTGATCTTATAGCAAGTCTTGAGATATTTTGTATTTTTAAATCCACAGCTCCTGGAGTCATGTGATTGCATGAGCATCTCAGCTTTCCTTTCAGAAAAATAATAAGTTTCTAGTCCTCATATTTGTGGAGAAAATCTTGAGAACATGACCCAAATACGACCCAAAGCTTCAGAACAAGAAAGCAAATAAAAAGACTTATTTTTCCCCCAGAAAAAAAAAAAAAACTTATAGCTTTCAGCTCATTTTCTGGGGTCTGATTTTAGGGTGTTTACATCTTTAGAGCTGACTGTGCAGCTTGTCTGAGTCAATGGCAACACTCTTCCTGCTCCAACAGCTGAACACTTCTATCTTCCTGATCACTCCACATGAATAACAAAGCAAAACTTCAAAGAGAAGCTTCAGAAATTGAATTCATATGCAGATTTGACAGTGTTGTTTCAAGGATAAATAAGGACTTTGGATTTTTTTTCACTACAATAAGTAATTAGTCTTCATCTTTCTCTCTATGTTATTCTGCAGTGTTTGAATCTAAAATACTACATTGATTTGCTATGACAGTATGACTAGATTGATGGCGGAGGTCTGCGGAGGCACGAATCTACTGCTGAAGTGAGGGCTGATCACCCAAGATTCCCTCCCTGGTGACCAATGTTCTCACTGATAAGCCCACTGGTCGGGAGCAAAATGTCCCACCTGGGATATGGTAAGCTTGCTGGTCGAGAGCGCAATGTCCCACCTGGGATAGGACTGGTGCACCTAAATTGAATCTGAATCTGAATCAAAACTGAATCTGAATCAAAGAAATAAGCCATGGTTTTGTAAGTAAATTAAGTAATGCCTAATAGTACAGATTGCAATCCAGTTTTAATTAAGGGGCTAACTATAGAGATAGGATTAGGGATTGTTATTACACTTTGATTGTGTTGTCTAGTCTTTTTTTCTGTTTATTTTCTGGCTTAGGATTCTTAAAAGAATAAGGGAGGACAATTTGTTTTAATTGAATTTTTCTTCAATAAAAAAGCTTGGTTGCACCCAGTGGTGGTCTTAGTGTCCTCCCTCCTCATACTGTATCCAAAGAACCCTTATTTGGAGGCTTTTCATTATTGTCAAATTACAGACCTGGTTCCCAATTATAATAAGACATAAGGTGATCATTTTTGGGAAGACATCTGAAAATTGAATGGTTATGACTTTTTTATGGATAAAATTTCATCATCTGGGCTGCCAGTCCCCTTCTCAAAAGACTTACCAAAAAAAAAGAAGCCCTTAGCTCTGCTAAAAGGGTTCTCTCTTTGCCAAATGGCATGGTGAGAAAAGAGTACCCCCAGAACTAAAATTTCCCTGCTAAACTAATAATTCAGTTCTATGATGTCCAAGTTGATGTAATATTATATTTTGGATGTCAAAATTTAGACTTCAACATTGTAGAAAATAAGTTTCAGAGGAGATTTTACTCTTCCCAAATTCCACCCCTGCCTCCTTTTTTATGAGCCAAGCTAGATATTTCTATTGTTGGTATTAAAGCTTGTATTGTTTTTCTTAAATTTTTCTACGATCTATTTTCCCAGATTATAGATGGCACCTTCTATAACTAAAGGGAAAGGAAGAGGCATCTTTTCCCTTCATGTTTCTAATGCTGTAGACCTTCAGATTATGATAGTTCAATGAAGTTTCTCTAGTACTCATTTATTGCCAATGAATTTTAATTTTTTTATATCATGGGATGCACATCCTTGCCAATGTTCTCTCTAAGCTGCATGGGCCACGCAGCCCATGCTGCTGCCCGGTGCAGGGAGTGCTGCCTGCCACACACGGCTGGCAGCTGCAATTCCTGTCTGTCTGGAAGACAGAGTCTTCTGCTGGTCGAGAGCCTCTTCGAGCTGGAGTTTTTAAAACTCCTTCTTGTAGCAAGCTCTCACTGAACATGCACAGAGCCTCTGTCAATCGTCAATGAGAGCATCCTCTGGTAGGGGGCCATGCCACACCACTCCTGCAGCCAGGTAAAGGTGTGGGGGGGGCAACTGGGGACAGGGCAGCGGCAGCCAGTTATGAAAGAGGAAGGAGGGCTGAAGGGAAAACGGGGTTGGGCCAGCTGCGGTGTGTGTGTGGAGTGGGATCTTGCCAACTGGAGGGGTGACCAGGAGAGCAGGGGACAGGATCGGGCTGGCGGGGGGCAGAATTGGGCCTGGGGGGGGTCATGCAGCAAGCAACCTAAGTTGCTCACCTGCCTTAGGTCCTTAAAGGCAACATTGATCCTTGCACCCCTATTTTACAATCCATGTAACTTTTCTTTTCACTTTTGCAATGTAATTTTATGGTTTGATTCCAGTTATATCATGCAACATTCTCTTTTGAATGCCACATGTATTTGTTATGGTATCATCCATCCTGCGATGTCATGTATGGTATCATCCATCCTGCAGTGTCATACCTACAGGTATGAAGTATGTTGCGTGTGTCAGATGGTCAGGGTCATCTCTCAGCACAAGGGCTGGAGAGATGCATTACAAAGACAATGCAAATTGCACTCGCTGAGTCAGGTGAAACAAAGAAAATCCCTTCAGCCAAGGAAAGGAGGGGCAGAAGAAGGTTTGGAAAAGAAATACAGATATTTGAAATGGGCAGGTGATTTTTGCCAGAGAAAGATTGTCTTGAAAACAACTCCAAGAGATTGAACCTATCCATGTGGGCAGGAGGCCCAAGACTGGTAAACATCACCAGCAACCAGTCTTGTGTGGAGGAATGAGGACAATAAGCTACAGAATGATCCTGGACTAGTGTTATCAGATTAGCATGAGGTTTATATCTTTTAGTTGCTTGTGGTAACTGGTGACTCCTTTGTTAATGATTGTGCATTGATTTGCTCTATGCTTTTTTTAAAATCAGGTTCTAATCAATAAACTAGTGTTTGTTTTATCTAAGGCTGTGCGGACTTTACAGAGTATGAAGGAGTACAGATGGGAATTGTCTGCCTGTGTGTGTGTGTGTGTGTGTGTGTGTGTGTGTGTGTGTGTGTGTGTGTGTGTGTGTGTGTGTGTGTGTGTGTGAGTCAAATGAGTGGACTGGAGTCCAGGACTATGTTTACACTGTGGGGCTCTTTGAAGTCAACTTAAGAAGGTTGACTTTACGTTGAATTGCTAAGTCTTCTTAAGTGTATGTCTGCACTGGAGATTGTGTAGACATACTCTGGGCCAGAGCCCAGGCCCCACCCTCTGCGCCTCCATGGGCCCAATCAGTTTCCAGGACCTGACCAAGCTCAGGGCCTCAATCTGGCTCCGGGGCCCAGTCTGGCCCCTGCTGTCACCAGCAGGCAGCTAGGAGACAGATCCAGCCCCGAGTCACTTGCTGCAAGCAGCAAGCAACCTGGAGCTGTCTCCTCCCTCCTCCAGTAGGTAGCTCAGAAACAAATCCAGTCCCAAGCCACCTGCTGGAGGCAGCAGGAGCCAACTCCGAGCTGTCTGCTGGAGGTGGCTATGGCCAGATATGGCTCCAGAGCTAGACTGGGCCCAAAGAGCTGGATCAGGCCCTGGGACATGGCAGGGGGCAGGGCCTGGGCCATGAGTACTGCTGTCCAGATAAGTTGACTTAACTCTTAAGCTGGCCTAAAGGGCAGGTTTTATTAGCAGTGCTCAGTTGCTGGTGAATGATGAAAGAACAATGCAAGAATAGTTACAGCTCACCCCATCTCCCTGTCTTCTCAATAACCGCTGACTAGCTGATAGCCCAGATCACACAGTTCTCTGGCCTGTATGCCCAGACAAGAACACACCATGTGATAGCTAACAGCTATAATCCACGTCACAACACAACATGCATTCTTCACAGCTGGTGATGTTCCAGTTGGGTCCCTTCCAGCTGCTGACTAGACTCCCAGAATTTTCCTTTCCTGGCTCCCAGCAATCATGCTAATAAAGTATACCTACCTACGTGTGGAATATGAGGAAGATTTGCTCATCCAGCAGCAGTGACCTATCTGTTTCCAAATTTTAGTCTTTTAAGGAAACGAGTGTCTCAATATTCTCCTTCTGTCCCATCAGACCTTGACTCCTACAGGCTTCTCACGATGGAGTTCTCCCTCACAAAAGCCCTGTGCTTCCCCCTTTCCATTTTGCTGTGTTCTCTGTTCTTTGGGGAGGCCCATCCTCCTCTTACCCTTACTTACAGACTTTTAAGGAGATAGCCCACAGATAAGGTGACTTTACACAGCATGACTGATGGTCCACTCCACGTACCACTCTTTTCAAGGTCCAGCCAACCCCCCTTAGCTATTGAAATTGCACTGCCTCTTTACATTTAAGAGAAGACCAGAAGAGGATTTTTGGTTTGATTTCTGAAGTGTGATTTGGGGTGTGGGGTCTTTTTTTTTTCCCCACCTGTTGTTGCATACTTTAGAAATTTCAAGTCTGGTTTTCAACAAAATAGTTGTTAATAATTATATGTATTTATAAACCAAGGGTTTTAAACTCCTCTTTAATGCCTGGGGGTGTCCTAATATTACCATTTCTCCCTCTCTCTTTCACTGTAGCTGTCTGTTGCTCAGGTATTGTGTCAACATAAGAATGGCCATCTACCTGGCGATATCAGAAAGCATAAAAACCCAGGGGACCCTATCACAATGAAATATACTTGGAAGAAAGGAACCTAGGCCCCTTCTACATTAACACTATTTCTGAAACAATTAAGTCAAGTCCGTCCAGGACCAGCATAGGAGAGCTGAGAATAGGGCAGTGGGATAGGGTACTGAGAAAAAGAGGGTTTTTTGTTTGTTTGTTTGCTTGTTTGTTTTTTGTTTTTTTGAGAACAGCTAGAGCAACAATATGTTGCTGCTGCACAGAAATGGCAGAGCAGCTGGAGGTTCCACTGTTTCTTGCTTTCCATGAGAGAATCCTACGTGGTGGCTTCAGTTAAACCCAGACTTGCACGTATAATCAGGTTTCTGCTAAGGCTGGGTACTTAGGGCTTGTGTCCAATTCCTGAATGAAACTGCTGCCCTTGACCATATTTGAAAGCTCATGTGCAGGGGAAAAGGACCTTGCAGCGGGGAGGTCTGGGATAGAAAGAGAACAGAGGGAGGGTTCACATCCCATGGTGCACTGAATTGTCTGTTGTTACATATAGTACAGCCAAGTATGACTGAATCCAGCTCCTCTGATGACAACACCAAGAGATCTCCTAGAGAAGGAAGGGAAAGGTGAAGATGTCCCCATGTGAACTCCTTAAGACTTCTTCAGGAATTTCCGTGGCTGAATTTAACACATGAGGGTGACCTTTGCTTTATATGTAATGTAAAAAAGAAAGAAGGAAGGAAGGGATTTTGACGGAAAAGAAAGAGCAATGGAAAAGAAAGAACTCTCCCATCAATTAAAACACTCACAGTTACATATGGAACACAGCACCACAACCAGTTACTTTTATTAAATGGAGACTAACAAGCTATTGTAGATGATAAAGGGTCACCCTTGAGGAATTTTTCAAGCTGAGAAGATTCTTTATAACCCAAACCAAAAGGATCCACCAACTTTAGATGTAAGGCATCATATTCCACGTTCCCAGATCTCCTGCACGGACAGTTTCCATGGTCATCACTCATTGTAGTAACTGTAAAAAAGGAAGAAATTCTCATATTCTGTGATTATCTCAATTCAAACAAGGAAAATATAGTAATGCATTTCAAATCAAAAACAGAGCCATAATCTCCTTATCAGTGAATGGTGACTGAAAGTATTCCTGGCTAACACCAGAGCAAGCGATTCATTTTTCCTGGTGAAACATTCTGCTACAAAGTTTTCATGAAGATGGGTAGACACATCTAAACACACAAACTGTCTGTTCCACCTGGCTTATCAAGTAAATATGCCTGATTTCTGAACACGGATATTTCCTCTCTTCATCCTTAACTCTTGGTAGGCAGATTCTCATTTTCTTATAAAACTCTTCCCTATTAACATTCTACACAGTTAAAGTGACAAACACAAAACAGAAAGTCAATAAGGTCATTAAAAACATCATACCTTTTTACATGCTACACTGGCCAGCCAACTTTTTGCAAACAAATGCATTCATGGTGCTTAAAATACCTTGTACAACAAGTCTGACAACTCTGAAATACTTCTGTACTGCTTTTCTCCATTTTGATGCACTGGTTTTAAGGTAGTCTCTTCTAAAATACTTTTTTTTTATATTATTTTTTAATCAAGACTAAAAGTGGATCACATCCAAATATATGAACACCACTCTTCTGAAACCTAACCTATAACCACTGCACCATCTGCTACAGAAAGGTGAGAAAGGACAGAGAATACAGACAAACAAACAAGATGGAGAAAAGCTGATGTAAAGGTAATGTAATAATAAGTTCTCCTTCAAGAATGCATGGACTATTCTCTCTTCCAGCTCATTTATGCCTAACACCTGGTCCAATTCACATGGCAGTGCCCTGTTAGAAGAAATGTTCTGATGATATGTGTATATGCTCAGTGAAGGAGAGAGGACAGTAGCTCTCCATTAGCTATCATGCAGCTCCTAGCTTCACATCTCTTGCCCTGCAAGGTGCTCCTCTGGTGTTTTAGGTCTGAGAATTTAGATAGGTGTAACTGCTCCAGGGTACCAAAAATGCAGACTCCTTAGAGAGCTAATACCTGGTGTAGATGGGATTAGGTCGATGGGAACATTCTCCTGTTGATGAAGCTACCAACTTGAGGAGGGTTGTTGTTGGAGTGCTTAGAGAGATGGGAAGAGTCTTCCCATTGGTAGAAGTGGCATCTTCACTGAAGTTCTTGGGCACAGAAGAAGCAATGCCACTGTGCTACAGTAGTAGCTCACGTGTAGGCAAGACCACAATGTCTGGGAAAGTCTCTCACCTATCCCAGCTTCCTCTCTGAATCCTGTCTCTGCTGCAACAATAATGACCATGCTGGGCAGCCTGACCAATTTAAGACAAGATCTAGCAGGGAACAAGGACAGGGATAGAATGGGCTAGTGATATGCAATGAGACCAAGTTAACTTAGCAATATTCACGTTTTAACCAGCAAAAAGAAATTCTGAGCAAGGCTAGCATTGAATTCAGCAAGGTTTGCTCTGGAATGTTAAGAGAAGAAATGCAGAGGTTCTGAGTATGCGCTGAGCTACCTTAGGGGCTGAAAGTAGCATCAACAGTTATAAATTTCACGGGTGCTCCTTGAATGGCATTGAAGAGGGAGTGCATCTGCCACATGTGTACCCCGCTGGTAAGTGTGTGTTACACATCTCCTCCTGTGGAGGCTGTGGTTCTGCTACAGTTTCCACTTAGAAGATGACTCTTGGTTTTAGCTGAAGAGGCTTGAGTAGTTAGTTCTGGAAGGCACCGGATCAGAGAACAAAAGGCTGGCCAAAAAGGCATGGAAGTCATCACAAATGTGCCCCAAAATGCCTTCATGCCACAAACACACACACACAGGAGCTGAATGAACATGTTTTCCTTTCACACTCTTTTCACATAGGATGGCCAAATTCTCATATATTCAGCTGTTTTCTGAACACTTCCCAGTTTGCTTTGGCAGGTTTCATTTTTAAGTCATTTCTATTTGTTAAGATCAGGCAGTCTACTCTTTCCTCCTCTCTTTCTCGCCAGAGAGACTCACAACAGGCCCTACCAACTTTCCTCAGTCTGAGGACAGCAGGCCTTTCCAATCCAGAAATGATAAGCAGGAAGAAAATGTCAAGTTCCAAAGGGATAGCCATGTTAGTTTAGTTCAGCAAAACAAAGAGGAAGTCCTGTGGCACTTAAAGACTAAGGCTGTGTCAACACATACATGGTTAAATCAATTTAACTTAAATTGATCTAATTGAATCACTATAAAAATCATTTAACTGATTTAAGATAAATCGATTTAACAGGTCTCCAATTGAAGACCAAATCAAACTAGCATGTCCATGGACAGGACTTGCTAGTTCGATTTAGGAGAGGGGCACCCTGGAAGGTGTGGCAAGATGGCCCCCAGAAGGGCCATAACACCACCCAATATATAGAAAAATGACAGCATCCTGGGAAGGAGAAGGGCAAAAGTGTTAAATCAAAATCACAGTTAAATCGAAATAACACAGCCACACAGCCTTATTTCCAAATAACCCTTTTGATTTAACCGTCATTTCAATCTAATACTCGATTTTGTTATATCAAAATGACTTTCCTCATTGCGAGATAAGGAACCTCCTTATCTTGATATTAGGAATGGTAGTGTTGACCTGCAATCTTTTAAATTGAAATAATCTGCATTATTTCATTTTAAAGACTGTGTATGGACTTACCCTAACAAATTTATTCATTGCAAGAGCTTCAGTGGGAGAAAATTTCATTTTGTAGGATGCTTTGAAGTGTCTGATGAAGAGGGACTTTTCTGCCACAGATGCTCATGTGATAAATACCTTTCTTAATCGTTAAGTGCCACACGACTCCTAGTTTTTTTGTTTTGTTTTGTTTTGTTTTGTTTTCCCAGAAAGAAGATGGTTTCCAGAAATTAACAAGTATGTGAAAATAAAGGGTTAACATGGGAAGCAGATTGGCAGTTTTCACTCCTGTGAATGCTCCAAAGGAAATTATGAGGTTAAATGCGTTCTTAGGTAATTATTACAAATAGGACACTTCTGTCAGGGACTAGAAGAGTGACATATTAAAACTGTGAAATATTTAAAAATTAAAGGCCATGTGTGGCTAGTAATTCTAGTATTTTTCTGATTGATTCAGTAATTTCCTTCTTGGAGGTGATGGAATATATAAACACGACACACTCTAACATGATTCAAAGCCTACACACATTTCTCTTATACAAACTAAGCATTAAGTTGTAAAGAGCTGCCATTTGGGTCTCTTAAGCCCTGATAATGATTCTAAGAAGACACATCCGGCAAGCTTTCTCCTGAGAACTTTACTTTTGTCCTTTTCTGTTGATTTCACCTTTGAAAATGAAACAGCTGTGGTGAGACAGAGGTAAGTCTGGGCAGAGATCTTATTTGTAGGATGCCATTGTGGCAACAGCGAGGTACTTTTTCAGGGGCTGAAGGACAGTTACTACAATGCATGGGGAAAATGTGGCTCAGAAAACTGCCTCTATGCTGCCGTTTGCCACCACTGTTCTGGGCTTGTGCTAGGTGCTTTGGGGTTGCTGAGGGCCAATTTCTGTAACCGGGAGTATGATAGAAAGTCTACGCTGCTCCAAGCTGTGGCTAGAACCTAGGCAACCTGAGTAAAGAAGCTGTGAGGTTACTCTAAAATGTGAGACCAGAAAGGCCATCTTTAGAGCAGCACAAATGTTTCCTATAGCCTATGTATAATGTTCCTGCCCTGTGTTCTGAGCCTACAGGTCATTAAACAAAATCTATTATGAGGAGAGGCACAAATATTCTGTTAAGACACCAATGACAGCCTTGTGGATTACTGAACTTACCCCCTTCTGCAGCAAGGGAACCCAGGCCCGCAGCGTCCAATCTGTCTAGAAGAGGGAGGACATCGCCTAAAGGAGCAGAAGCCCCCAGCACGTCTACATTCACGGGCAGAGGACTGGGTGAATCCTGCACAGAGAAAAGGAGTCTTGATTTTCCTTCACAGCAAGGGAAACAAGAGCTGTGACTGCAGTATAATGGGCATGCTAAGTCAACTCAGTCATATTCCTGTGCCCCCTTTCATTAGATCTCTCATAATATCTTCATCTTAGTCGTTCCCTGCCCATTCCGCAGTGACTCCTGAAAACTGAACGGGTTAAGTTCATTAGACAAATGTGGACGCTGCCTGGCAGCATGCTGCAGACCCATTGCACAGAACATAGGTATCCAGCACAGCCCCATACCTGTAGAAAATGGAAAGCAAGCAGCCTCCTTTAGTGACTGTTGCAGTGGTTTGACTCATTTTGATGCTTAAAAGTGATGTATCGGGCAGTATCATAAGTGCTGATTGGCTGAGCAGGGTTGAATTGGTTCATCACTTTGTTGGAAGGCTGAAATGTTTAGAAATGGAGGGGACTGAACACCTTCCAGTCTGAAGGTCTGGTTTTCTATGATGCTCTGCACCGACATTCTTGTGAGGAGTCAGGACTTGAGCATACTTTCTCAATGATGACTTGCTAGATATAGATCCAAGAGAGGCCATTTTGAGAATGTAGCCCAAATGTCCTTTAGACTATTTAGATTGGAATATTTTAAAATGTTTTTCAGCTGAGCTTTTCTTAAAGTATCCACTACTCAAAGATATCAGGCCAAAACCTAAACATTATTGTCCCATTGCTTCCTAAGGTTCCCCTCGTCTATCTCTGTTTTCTCTCTTGTCTGATTCTTGGATTGTGAAGTTCAGAGCAGGGAGTGTATCTTTGCTGTGCAGAAAACAGAACCAGAGACAACGGGATCCTGGTCCATGATTAGGAATCTTTGATGCTAATTCTGTCATAATAATAGATTCACAAATTTTGGGGGAAGAAGGGACAAATGGGCTCATCTAGTCTGATCTCCTGTGCATCAGAAGCCAGACATTTCCCCCCAAATCATTCTTAGGTGGAACCTTTTAGACATTGTATCCTATTGTGATTTAAAAATGGTCAGTGATGTGGAATGCAGAACGATCCTTAGTGAGTTGTTCCTTTAGTTAGTTACCATTGCTGCTAAAAATGGACACATTATATCCAAAACAAGCAAGCAGTTCTGTGCCACTTAAAGTCTAACAAATTTATTTATTGGATGAGAATTAATAGGAGAAAAACCCACTCCTTCAGATGCTTTGAAGATGGGGGAAATTACAGAATGGGAAGAAAATAAACACAGGCGAGTGTAAGTCATGGGATCACGTCAGACTTTAACAGCAAATCAAAGCAGCTGTTAGGATTCAAACACTGAGAAACAGCACATAGAGGAAGGCGAGGTCAAACCACCAGTTGCAATGGGAACAGGACTCGTAGACATGATTTAATCCTGCTTGCACACAATCAAATCTACATATCGGTTCCAATTCTGCAGTTTCTCTTTGAGTACACCTGTTAACAAAATAACCAACAGCGCGACTAGGCAGATTGAAGTGCTCAGCTACTGGTTTCTGAATGTTATGATTTTCTGTGTCAGTTTTGTTTCCATTTATTCTTTTGTACAGAGATTGTCCTGTTTCTCCAATGTATAAGGTGATGGAGGCATTTCTGGCACCTGAAGTCATAAATCACACTGGTGGGTGAGCAGATGAATGAGCCCTTTAAGGAATATGCCCCCACACCTTATACAATGGACAAAGAGGACAAAAGAGAAGCTGCAGAATTGGAACTCATATGCAGATTTAATTGTGCGAAAGCAGGATAAAACTGTGACTATGGATTTTTTTCCCATTACAACAGGTGATTTGACCTCACCTCCTTCTATGTGCCATTTCCCAGTGTTAGAATCTTAACAACTGCTTAGATTTGCTGTTACAGTCTTACGTGATCCCATCATTTATACTTCCCTGCATTCATTTTCCTCCAATTCTGTAAACTCCCTCATTTTCAAATCATCCGACGAAGTGGGATTTTCTCCCATGAAATCGTATCCGATAAATAAATGTGTTAGTCTTTAAGTGCCACATGACTCCTTGCTTGTTTTGCTGAACTGGTCTAACATGGTTTTCCTTTTGGAACATTATATCCAGTTTCAATTTGCCTAGCTTCAACTTCCAGCCATACTTGAGATTCC
>ML682304.1:26099-64981 GCA_007922195.1 Podocnemis expansa | reverse complement strand
GGGGTGTTTCCCCCTCTGCCAACCCCAGCATGGCCAAATTTGAGCAGGTGGTGGGGAGGGTATTTCCCCCACCAGTGGTCCCAGCTCTGCCCCCAGTGCCAGGCAGGGGGCAGCTTATTTATGGTCCCGTGGAGTGCTCTGACTAACCTGTTTGCAGCCTGTCCTGGGATGTGGCTGCTCTCCTACCCTCCTGGGTTGGGAATACATGCAGCCTCCTCTTTTTAAAACAAAAAAAACCCAAAAATCTTCTAAAACAATTTAATTTTATTTAAAAATCTAAAACCTGTATAAAGATTTAATTTCAATTAAATTTAATTCAATTTTAATAAATCAAACTGCAATTAATTTATTTCACTTAACATCACTTTGAATTCAATAAATTAAATTATAATTTAATTTTAATTTAATTAACCGGTGGTCCTTCAGGGTCTGAAAAAGTATATTTTTTGTCCTCAAACCAAAAACATTGGGAGCCAGTGATTTATAATGTAAAATTTTAAGTGTGTTTGTTTACTCTTTGTCTTTTCGATGATTTCGCCATCTTCAGTGGAGGTAATTCTAAAAGGAAACGTGTGTTTTGGCTTTGGGAAGACTGTCAAAATTAGCACAGACTTCATGTTACAGTTTCAAAAAAGTTGATAAATTGACATTTATTAGCATACTATATTACTCTTCATTTTTTACTGTACTTCCGTATCATTATATGAAAAGGTTTCAGTGGTGCTGCCCTCGGGCCAATATCCTAGTCCTCATGCAGCTCCCGAGGTAATTTGAGTTTGAGACCCCCTGATCTAGTCTGACCTCCTGTACAATGCAAGCCACAGACCCTCACCCACCCAGTCCTATAATACAGCCCTAATTAAAAACTGTGTTTTTGAAGCCAGCAAGTGACCCATTTCCTCATGTTGCCGAAGAAGGCAAATAGTCCAAGGGTCTCTGAAAATCTGTCCTGGGCTAATATGACTGCCTGACCCCAATTATGGCAGTGAGTTAAACACTGAGCATATGAGGAAAACTCACCAGCCAGACACCTGGAAAAAAAATATTTGTAATAAATCAGAGACCACATATATACAGTTAGAAGTTAAAACCAAAACCAAAACCAAAATAAAAATAAAAATTAAAAAAAACAAAAAAGAACACCAAAAAAACTCCCACACCACACCCCTAAAAATTTCCTTGTCCTTCAGTTTTTCCTAAAAGATGGTGGAGATATGGTGTCAAAAATGGCATACTTATAAATTTTAACCTTGGTTTTTGACTTGACATTACTAGTATAGTCCTGGTACTCAAGGAAAGGATCCCTCATAACTAATGAATGTGTCTACAAAGCTATGTCACAAACAAAACTGGGCAATCAATGAAGTTACTTGTTATTACAGAAGAGTACTGTACTGGAAGAAATAAGACACTGTATTCAGTTAAATAATGTATTCATGCCTGTTGCTGACCACTCGCAAATAGTTATTCAATTCAAATGTGCAAGACTGCCAATTGTTGTGTAAGCTGCAAATTTTAATTTTTGTTTCAGTGCATTGATATAAATGTTCAATATTGTATTGCCAAGGATTGACACCCTCTGAAACTCCTATGTTTGATGATGATTTCCTGTTTCCTGTTCAGTTTTGAGAGTGATTATTTATCTATTTTTTTCCATTTAATGTGCCTCACATTGAGTTTATGTCTTTACAGGGTTTGGGATTTTATGTTTGTTTGTTTGTCTTAAGCACTTGCTTCAATCAGCTTAGTAACTCCTCCCCTGAAAGTCAACTTAAGCTTTTAAGTCGACTTTCAGGGACAGGAAGGTTGCAAGTAAGGCTATTTTTTCTACTTTTGGACTGAAAAATCTCCATCAAACTCTCATTCATGCCTCCAGGTGGTAAAGTCTCAAGGTACAAGGCATTACAAAAAAACCCAAGGAGTTGTGTGGCACTTAAAGATTCCAACCCTATGATTCTATGACTACTTTGAGCAGGGGTTTAGGCTAGATGACCTCCTGAAGTGCCTTTCAATGCTAATCTTCTATGATTACCAGATCTGGTAGATAGGGGTAATTTTATTCCTTTTTTATCCTTCTGGGATTCTCTGAACTGTTTTGGTTGCAGTCAGAGCTGCTATATCCCTTTGTAAACTTGCATTGCATTTGTTAAATCTGCATTAACACTCTATGATTTTAATGGGGCCATGAATCACAATCACCCATATTTAGAATCAGTTTGAACCAAGCTCAGTATTTTTCATAAAAATATAAATGAATAAATAGGTAATTAATATTTTTTAACTGTGGGTTTTTTGGTTTTTTTTAAGGATGGGATATTTAAATAATTTGAAGAAGGAGTTGCATGCCTAACTCCCTTGGGATTGGTGGTTTATTTGCTTTTTTCCCCAGGAACTCTTTTCCTCATGACAATGTTTGACTTTAATCTCTGCTGGGATTATTATGCACAGACTTTACTCCAGAGGACACATTTAGAGAATGGAAATTGGTTTTCCCTCATGATTCAGAATTTGAATATGATTATTAGAAAGCTCATTTGTTCCACAAATTCCACACAGCCATCTAGATGTTCAAGTCAGCTGGAACTCACATCTCTTGTCCTTTGTGAAGAGACAGAAATCCCTGATATTTCTCCTAAGTGTCTTCTCACTCTAGGCGTGGTTAGTTTCCATCACATGGAGGGACAAAACTTCCCATGACTGAACTGTGAGAAAACAGAGTGAGAGAATCACTACAGGTAGGATTTTCAAACAACCTTAGGGTCTTGAAAAACATCTGACTCCACAAGGCCAAGCAGGCTTAAGACTCAGTGCTTGTGAGACAGCATGGCTCAGAGATGAGGGCAATGGGTTATACATCAGGACAGCTGGGCTCTGTTTTCTCCTTCTGCAACTTACTAGCTAGTGGAATACCTTGGAAAGCTCATTTTCCCTTTATCAGTCTTTGTTGAGGCTTGGTCTTCATGGCAGGGACTGTCTTACTCTGTATTTGTGCAACAACTAGCCCATGGGGCCCTAGGTAACACCCTGATTGAAATTCTTTCTTTCTTTCTTTCTTTCTTTCTTTCTTTCTTTCTTTCTTTGCCACCCTACTTTGGAAACTCCAGCTGAGAGTAAGTGGAGTTATTCTCACTTTGCAACAGCCTAGTAGGAGGTACCATGTGGGCTATATTCCTCCCCCATCTTGCCGTTTCTGGTAGCCACCTGTTTGAGAGTGAGGAGCATGGAGATGATGGGAGGAGAATATGGGGGACAAATTCTTGAAAATGGAGCTATGGGACAGCAGTGTAGATAACCTCGCAAAAACAGAGACTAAAAAGCGTAGACCTGGGGGTTCAACAGATTGTATTAAACTGGGGGCCACATAAAAATGGACATTTGGGACCAAAATTTTACTGGTTTACCTGGGGAATATCTTATGGGGAGATATATTTTCTACTTTGGGTTATGCAAAATTCCAGCCATTTATAGGTATGCCTTAAAAAGAAGATCAATGTTTACTTATCACCTGTTAGATAATGAAAGGCAAAAGTTGCTTAAAAGAAAGATTGAACTGCCTGTGATTGTGCTGATTTTTAATCTGAAACAGTTCTGAACTTGAAACCACAGGGAAAAGTCAGTGGTGGGTTTGAAGGACAAGAGCCAAAAGTTGTCATTGGGGTGACCCCGGATAATATTTGTATCATGCATGTAGGTTCTTTTATAGCTTTCAGTAAGTTTTCTCTTTAATTCCTTCAAGAATAAGTGTGTTTGCTTATAAATTACTGCATGGTAACTTATAACTGTGAGCCATTACCCTTTTCATACTGCACCAAGGGAAAGCAAAGTACAATCACAAAGGTGTTTAGGCGTGCTGTCTTGCTGAGAATATCACAGTAGAGACAGAGAACTGTGGAGCCTGGGAAAACATGTTGTCAGGACTGAGAGAGAAAGATGCAAGGGTGTTCACCTAGGAAAGATGATGACTGAAGATTCTAGGAGAGATATATGAATTGAATGTGACAAAGAATACCAAATGCTATGGTTCAACTCCCATTTTACTTTTATCATGTCTATTCTTTCCTAGATGCTCCGCCTTTTTCATTTCATTGAGAGTGTCCAGTTATAAAAGCAGATAAATACTAGCAATAGAAGGAATGTTAAAAACTTATTTCTCTAAAAAAACTCACAGAAGCAGCAATGAAAAACAAGAGGAAGTTGTGACACTGTCTGGGTCTAGGGGACTGTTTATGATTATTTTTTTTCATATTAATGTTTCATATTGCAATAATCCCTATATAATATGCCATGTTTGGTATCAATAGAAAGGCTGTAATCTGCTAGGAATGATTACATGATCTATTTGTAGGTATCATATTTGTATTGGAATCTAGGAATCTTGTTTGTTTTATGTGTGTTCCAAGTCATTTGAGCTGAGGAAATCCCAGACAGGGCAACTGCAAACTATTGCCTTGCTAGTGGCCCATCAGGAGGGGCTCCCAGCTATAGTGGGCCCAAGAGGAAACCTGTTTGACCAGCTACCCAGACTGACCACGTGGCCCACATCCATTTGGATCTCGCAGGCATTCTGAGATAAGAGGCCATAGCCCATTCTCCATTTTATCTTTAGTCTTTGGTCTTCAGCTTGCCTGCAACCAACACCCTCCTCTGGAACTATTCTCCTGGGATTGAACAAAGGACTGAGACCCACCCAACTGCTGCTGTGGCTGGGTACACACCAAAGGAGTGGGACTACACTTCAATCTACAGGATCTTCAAGGATTTGCTTTCTATGGACTCTAAATCATTTGTATGTATGTGATCCACTTTGACTTTTTAACACCTCTCATTGTTTGTTTGTTTTCCTTTAATATTAAACCTTTAGTTGTAGTTACTAAAGGATTGGCTGGTAGCATGGTATTTTGGGTAAGATCCAAGCCTATATTGTCCTGGGTGATGTGGCTGGCCCTTTGGGGTCAGGAGAACCTTTTTCATAAAGAAACCCAGTGGCTAGAGCGGACCTTAGGAACTGATGTGCAGTATGGGGGCTGCTTCTATTTTATTATGCTTGGTGATGACCAGAGTGTGGAATCAGACACATGTTATGTTGCTGGCTGGGAGACTGGTTTAAGTACCACTCGTCAGTGGTTTGGAGTTTTGGCCCCTGGTTTTGCAGCTTCCCCTGATTTTGGCACATTCAGAAGGTTATCCTAGGAGGCCCAGGTCACAGAAGTAAACACTGAATAATATTTTTTCATGACATTTTTATGAAATATTTGAATTGTTAATGGAAAACTGGGCTACTGCAACATAGAACATCTCCAGTTTCTTTTGCAGGAGGTCTAAAACACACTAGAATGTTGCTTGAATTACTGCTTTAGATGTGCTGACTACCAAAATATCAAATATGCATGATATATATCTATGAAAACTTCTTCATCTTCGAGGAACTGCAAAGAAATAAATTAATCAAAGCCTGTAGGCAAGTTTAATGAGTAACAGTCAACTTGGCATGTCAGTTACACTATAGGATGAAAGATGTTTTTGCAAAGGCAAAGTTATATGATTAAATATTACCCTTCTACTAGAAGTGATAAAAAATCAAATCAAATCTCTCTGTCCACTGTGACAGGGCCAGTGTGGATGGCTTCAGAAAGTATTAGGAGGTCACTATATCAACCCAAGGCTCTGCATGTCCCTTTTCACTTTGTATCTTGGCAGCACTTACTACAGGTTGATTAACACACCTGGGGCTGATTAAGGACCAGTCCAAGGTTTGTTAAAAAGAGTTATCTCCAGAGAAAGAGAATACTTGGGTGTGAAAGTGAGGAGAGCTAGTGAAGTGTGTGATTTGAAGGCAGACATATCTGGAGAAGGAGTAGAATGCTGCTCAACAAGAGCTCCCCCACAGGCACAAAGATTGGGAAAAGGGGAAAAATCCTACCTGAAGGGGGCAAAGGATATTTCCCAGGACTGGAAGCCTGAGGGATACAGACCCACCACAAGAGCGAACCATGGGACCACCAAGGAAGAGGAGGAACTTTGTTAATCTATTTATCTGATCAGCTTATAGAATCATAAAATCATAGAGTCATAGGGTTGCAAGGGACCTCATGAGGTCATCTAGTCCAAGCCCCTGCCAAAAAGCAGGACCACTCTCACTAAATTATTACAGCCAGGGTTTCGCATAATGCAAAATTTAGTAATTATTTTACCTCCTTTTTTTACCTCCTTTTAACCATATTGGCGTACAGAAGAAAACCATTGACTGAAAAAAATAAAAAAAAAGAAAGAAAACATACTACCCTAAAGTGTCTAACTCCTGTTGGTCGGTTTTGGCTCCATATGTGTTCTCTCAGTGTGTATGCTGTTCCCAATCTGCAGATAATCAAGAAAGCAAACCATGACTGAATTATTAAATAAAAGCAGAGATCCCTTTCAGCAACAAAAGTTCCAGAATAGGTATATTGTCAAATGGCTATGGTAAAAAGCACTGTATACACACTACAAGTACTAAATCTGTGTATACCCCTTCCAATGGACAACCTCAGGAAACAGAAGCACATTCCATTCCTCCCCTGATCAGACAAAAACACTCACTGCAAGAACCAGTTTAATACACTAAAAAAAAAAAAAAAAAAAGTTGTATATTGCCCCACTAACTTATGGAGTTGCCACCCTCAGATGTGATATGATGCCACCTTTTACTAGATGGTCGAACGAAAACATCTCTGTCCATAATGCTATTATTTTGAGAGGTCAATAAGCTCTTGCTCTCTTTGTGCTGCTGTTTTTTTTTAAATGCGTTTGTGTGACTGTTTTGTATCTAGTTCTTATCTTTCCTTCTAACAATCTTGACCATTACTTCAGTTCAGGCTTCATATCTGTTCTGTTGTACTAGGCCTCACGTCTCAGGATCTCACTGTCTGTTACAACTCCGCCCCCTATGAATTTCATCAGGAAGAGGATCTGTGGCATACAAGCATCTGGGAATTTCAGCCAGTTTCATATTCTGCTGCTTTGTCTTCTTCCTCCTGCAGGCATGGATAACCAGACAGAGGTGAGCGAGTTTGTTTTCCTAGGCCTCACCAGTGTGCGAGAGGTACAGTGCTATCTCTTTGCTTTCTTCCTGCTACTTTATATGGCCAGTATAGTGGGGAATGGGGCCATCGTGGTCATAGTAATGGCTGAGTCCCGTCTTCATACACCCATGTACTTCTTCCTGGGTAACCTCTCCTGCTTGGACATTTTCTATTCCATGGTGACAGTGCCCAAGATGCTGACTGATTTCCTCTCAAGGTACCAGACCATCTCTTTCACTGGCTGCCTTGCCCAGCTCCACTTCTTTCATTTCCTGGGCAGCAGTGAGGCTATGCTACTGGCTGTTATGGCCTATGACCGCTATGTGGCCATCTGCAACCCACTGCGATATAGGTTGGTCATGAGTCCACAGACCTGCCTGTGGCTGGCAGTGGTCACCTGGTCCACTGGCTTCCTGCATGCCTTAATGCATACTGTCATGATGTCCCGACTTCAATTCTGTGGCCCCAACCACATCCATCACTTCTTCTGCGACATCAAGCCCTTGCTGAGCCTAGCCTGCAGCAGCACCAGCCTCAACCTGAACCTCCTCAACATTGTCACAGGGACAATCGTTCTGAGTCCTTTCATCTTCACGCTGCTCTCCTACCTCTACATCATCTCCTTCCTCTTCCTGAAGGTCCACTCCCAGGAAGGCAGGAAAAAGGCTTTCTCCACCTGCACCTCCCATCTCGCTGTGGTTGCACTGTATTATGGAACAGTGCTCTTCACCTACATCCGCCCTTCAGGAAGTTCCTCAGAAGAAGAAATGATCATCACCCTAGTGTACAGTGTTGTCACCCCAGCTCTGAATCCTTTCATCTACACTCTGAGAAACAGTGAGGTAAAATATGCTACCAGGAAATTCATCACCAGAAAACTTTTTCCTGGCAGGAACTGAACAACATGATTACTTCTTATTTTGAACTGAAAAGGGAAAAGTGACTGTATGACTTACAGTGCAGGGAATCAAACTTCATTATCTTCTGGAAAAAAAAAAAAGTAGACTGTACGAGACATTCTTGCAATGCCAAGATGGAGATGGCCAAATGTCTCAATAGGTTTTATTCCTCTCTAATTATTGGGGGGGGTGGGTTGGCTGGAGATTAATTATAATTATCCTAAACAACATCTCCCTTACAATGAAATTAAGGTTGAAAGAATGTACCAAAAACTGAAGTTAAAATATACTTCACCAGCTTTAGTGAACTAATAACCTATGGTGCCAGGATTTAAAGGGAGCCAAATTAGTCAGAAGTGAATTTTTCCCCAATTTAAAAATATTAAAATATAATATATTATATTAATATGTTATTTTATAGGTGGGTGCACAAAATCAGAGTTCACCTAGGTGTCCAAAAACCTTGGGCTAGCCCTGTTCCAGGTTGAGATTTCACTTATGTGAAATCCAAACTGGTTAAGGTCTAGCAATGCACGGATTGGTCACCTAAACAGCCATAACTCTGCCTCATCACAGACTCTTCCAACTTTTCTTATTGCTAAAACTCACTGAAATCTTGCATATATGTTACATTTTTAAATTTGCAATGTTATTTAGAAGTAATTCTCATTTCCTCCCATTATTCATCAGAATGGAAATTTCTTTCAGTGGAAACCTCTACCCTGACTTTTATAGTATGCATTCATAGCTGGCAAATCATCTTTCTATTATGATTGACTCATTTTAATTTGTGTGGACTCAGCTTAAATGAATACTGATTTTTGAAGCTGATTTGTTTCATTGGCCCCTCACCCACAACTTTTGTTATCACAACTGTCTGGAGTTAAGAACTTTTAAATAAGGGCATTTAATAAACTATATAATGTTATATGATGATTTATTTATAATTATTTAACAATAATAATTAAATATGGACATTTAATTAACTGTTTAATTTGTTTAATTGTTTATTTAGTGTGCATGTGTACACCTAGGAATTATGACTGATTTTACAAAATTTCTGTAATCTGTTTGAAAATTTTCACATTGGCTTCATCCCTCCATTGCTGGGTGAGATCTGCTGCTTGGGAATTTTCTACACCATGGCCAACATCCCCAGGTTGCTGGCCAGTTTCCTTTCAGGGTAGCAGGCCATGTCTTTCACCAGCTGCCTCCCTTTCTTCAACGTCCGGAGAAACAGCTGGTCGTGATCCTGGTTGTCATGATACATTACTGCTACATGGTCATCTACAATCCTCTGTGCTATGTTCTGGTCAGGAACTCCCAGGTCTGCTTGCTGATGATAGTGGTCACTTGTGCCAGTTCATTTCAGCATGACCTGGTATACATGGTGCTGACCCCCCAGAAGTATATCAATGGCCCTAATCAGATCCACCATTTCTTCTGTGGAACCAAACCTGTGCTGAGAGTGAAATTCCATAGCACCCATCTCTGTATGAACCTGCTCTATGTCATCACTGGGAGCATCACACAGGGTTCCTTTGTCAGCACATTGCTTCTGTTGCTTTATGTCATTTTCTTCCACCAGACACTCAAGGGAAAGTAGGAACAAAGCCCTTATGCCCTGCAGCTCCTCCCCCATGGTGGTGTCTCCACTCTATATGCCAGACCTTGTTAACCACATAACTCCCTCCCGTGTGGTCTCCTTTGAAAGGGACATAGTAGTCAGCCACATAATCACCTCAGTTCTGAACCTCATGATCTAGTCCTTCAGGAATGGGAAGGTAAAAATTACCTTGTAATAACTGCTGAATAAAAATTCCTTCTGTGACTGTCTACACCCAATATGCACCCTTGTACTGTGATCTATATAACATTCATGCTCACCCTTGCAGTGTATCTGTGTACTGTTTAATGCAAATGTAATTCCCTCCCTTTTCTCCCTGGGTTACGTGGGAGAAGGTACTACTCACGTGTGCACATGTGCTAATGTTGCTGACAACCAGGAGATCCTGAGTTTCCCAGTGGTGATGTGAGTTAAGAGGGAATCCTCTATCCACTTCTCTGCTGCAGTCCTTCTGCTTTACAGGAAATTAAACTGGGTTATGCCTCCACCTGGCTGGATCCTGTACATGCTCAGTGGCATGCCTTGGGAGCCTCCAGGACTAAACCCATACTGATAAAAATAATAATCTGTGGTATGGGTCTAATTCAAACTCATTAATTGCATACAGAATGCATTCAATGTACTTAAACTGTAGATAGTAAATCTTTACCCAAATTAAGAAAACTGAGCATTACAGGCTGAAATTATCTATCACATGGGCAGGCGAATAAGTCAGCTAACGAACACAGAATACAATAAATATGAAACTATCTAACTGGCATTTACATTGCCCATTTACCCCATCTCCAGAGTTCATACTTCCCCAGAGTCTAGAAACCTGACTTCTTGTTTGTGTGGACACACTTGAAGGTTTGGTGAAAGAGACAGGGCAGCATTCTGCTGGTTTAGTGTATCAGCTCAGTACCACACTGAAGATCTGGAGAAGGCCCAAGCAAATGTCAGTAATCCTGGCCCTGGTTCAAAAAGATTGCCACTCTGCTTCTTCTCAGGCCCAGTCAGTCTCACAGCAGACTCCCTTCCTTTACAAGCCCTGCTCCCACTCACAGCAGGTCCAGCTCACCCAGTGCTAAGCTGAGTAAGGCCAACAGCCTCGGAAGCTCCCTGCTTGAGTAAACCTCCAGCAGTCTCAGGACCCCCAGGACCAGTCTTGGGAAACACAGGAGCAGTCACCATCAGCTTCCAGAATCAGCCATGTGTGACCCTTCTGCCAGGGCAGGCTGGTAGAACAAGGGCCGGGTTCTATATCTAGGGGTTTCCCAATGATGCAGCACCACCTACTGGCTCGAGCCCTCACCCAGATCTCCGGGAATCCTACACTGTTCCCTGGGCACTCCAAAAGGTAAGGCTTCCCCACTCGCAAGGACGAGTCTGAGTGTAGTAAGTGGAGCTTTTAATAGCAGTAAAACAAAAATGCAAAAGGCCAAATAACAGAGAGGTAGGAAACTTAGTATAGAGCAAAGTTCCCAATAACCCACCATCACATAACAACATACAAACTTAATGGCAAAACTGGAACTGATCTGGAGAATCAGCGCTACCTAGGTTCACAACCGACCCTAGGGTACGTAGGGAGTGTCTTTGACTCCAGCTGTCCACTGATGCCATCTACTGGTCACTCACTCCAACCTCTAGAACTGGTGCCTTGGCTCCACCTGCTGTCCACCAGCTCCACCCTCTAATCCCTCACATTACCCAGCTCACTGCTCTTGCCATCCGCTGGCTCTCCCCACTGTCCACCAGCACTGCCCTCTGGTCCCTCCTATCCACCAGCTCACTTCTGACTTCTTTCACAAGCTTCACCCCATTGCTTTTCCCAACTCAGGCAAAAAGGTCTCTTCAGTTCCGTGAATATCAGCTCTTCTATGTTTTAACAGCTGATGATATCTACTTCTATAAGAAAGAACAAAAGAAACAATAAAGAAGAAAATAAACATTGCCTCAAACATTAAAACCATACATACCTCCCCCTTTTGTTCTTGAAGCTTCTAGGCTAAGATATGCAGAAGCCTTTTTTACAAACCTTTTTTCCAAGGAATGATGTCTTTTACCCTTTAACTAACCCCGACAGATTTGAAACAAACAGAGAGTAGCAGTCTACCCAAAGACAGTATTTCTTATTTCCCTTTAGTAGAATTACAGATATTGATAGATTTGTGAGAAAAGAAACCCCAAATACTATTATGCAGTATACTTTGCCCCAGTGCATCCAGTATGCTAATCAGCTAATTGTGCTCTTTGTATCCATGCTAATACAGGACCCATGCAGATTAGTTGGTCCCCCCCCCCCCCCGGTCAGTTCAGAAACTGTTAGGCACAGCTTCTAAGCTTGTCTTGCACATGCACACACTCCCCGAAATGGAGCCCACCCAGTCCTTCTGTGCCCCCTGGAAGGGCAGGAAGTGTCTTTCTCCTTTTTCCCAAGAGATCATGGGAGTTGTAGTCTCTCAGTGGCAGAACTTGCAGCGCACAGCATCTGTTCAAAAGCTAGTTTCCTAATTAAATGCAAAATCCCCTAAAGTACAGGGTGCGTACACAAAGTATGTCATTCATGGTGGATTTGGAATGTTTATAGCATGGTCTACGTTACTGTGATGGTAACATGTTTCTTGCAACATAAAACGTGTACAAATATGAAATTCTGCTAGGTCATGACCTCAAATGTGTTTAACATGGCTTGAATAGGTGCAGCCCTAGAAAGCTGTATTTCCACACACAATAGAGATATTCATACAATAAAAATGGAACTTAAGCACGTTCACTCAAAAGGGAAAGATCACATCCACTGGGAGACATGGATGATCCTCTGTCCATATGGGTGTTGTCAGGGAAACATGCTAAAAGAGAAAGTGTCCTTTATCTGAGATTCTTCTCTGGATTCCGTCTTCTATGTAGTGCTAAGGCCTGGAAACCTACTCATGGAAGGAGTGGGGAGGAGAATTTGGCTTCATAACCTTCAGCCACCAGGCCTGTCATCAAACTGGACAGAGACTGAAAACAGTGATTTTAATTTAGAATTCATTTTTTTTTATTGTATGTGGTTGTGATTATCTCCTTGACTGAATGATTAGTCAATTTCATAATGTCTTGACCTATAGTCACTTAAAATCTTACTGTAGTCAATAAAATGAAGTTTGTTTTAGCTAAAGTAGTACAGTTTTGAATGAGAGCATGTGTATAAAGACATCACTGAGAGCAAAGCTGGTGCATATCATTTTTCTGTTAAATTGAGGGATACATATAATTGAGCTTGCAAGGCCCATTAGGAGTGCACTGAAACTTGCAAGCTGGTAGTTCCTAGGCTTCCATCTGATACCGAGAGAGTTTGCTGGGAGACCATCCCATGAGTGACTAGTGAGAGTGCTCTTCTACTGGCTTAGGGACTGATTACAGACAAGTGGCTGGGTGTGAGTTGATCCAGGAGTGGGGGTTCACATAACAAGACAAGGTAAGTTGTGGCCCTGGAGTGGATAATTTGGGCAACATATCTGTGCACCACTCCAGACTTCAGGAAGGAAACATCATACCTTCCATGAAAGAATGTGGATAAAATGAAGCTGCATAAATTTCCAGAAAAGTATGATTAAACCATTCTAGTCTTTCTGGAGTCAAAATTTTTAAATATGTTAGATTCTGATCCTTAGTTCTTTTTTTTTTAATTATGGCACAGCCTTAAGTTTGTCTCGGTGCTCTGAAATAATTTCTTACTGTGACATGCTTGATTTTGGTTTACCTTTCACTTTGAATCACCTGTGTTTGCTAAGGGACAATTAGAATGCCTTTCTAATGTATTCTACCCTATATTAAGGATTTGTTCTGTGAACCCTTGACTCCGTCTTAATGACTGTTAATGGTGAAACTGTCAGTGAGAAGGACAATGTTGGGAATTGCCATGACCCATGCAAAATAAATAAATAAGTAAATAAATAAACAACATCATTCAAATATTGCCCTATTTGCAAAATTTAATTGAGTTTCAACTGCATGAGGAGCTGGAAAAAAAAGTGTGATATTCCATAGTTACAAATTATTTGAGTGCCAAAACTGCATTTTCATAATATAATATCATTATATTCAAGTTTAACCACAACTTGGAGGTTCTTTGGGTTTCAACACCTTTGGTTTGTATAATTTTAATGACCCAGGTTATTTGTCCCAATTTTACCAATTTGTATATTCTGATACTGAACTCTGTTTAATGCTAATTTTACCTGAGCATTGTAAAGGGAAGCTGGCAATGGAATAGACCAGGCATGGCCAAACTGCGGCTTGGGAGCCACATGTAGCTCTTGAATGAAAAAGTGTGGCTCGTGGAAGAATGTCAGCAAATCAGTTTAGTAGGTAAGAGTATATGGCTATATGCCTCAGTGAGGCTCTTGAAGGTTTAATTATCAACTTGTGTGGCTCTTCAGTTCTGTAAATTCGGCCACCCCAGAATAGACAGCTGCCAGGATCTTCCTGCATTGACAGTAAGAAATCATTTGTAAGGGGACAATCCTGGTTCTTGAACATAAAGAAAATGTAAAAGAGGACTGTGTATCATGGGGGAGAACAATCTGTGCTAGGCACTGGCCAATGTGGATACAGTTCAGAATGGTGAAGGTGAGAAGGAAGAGAGGAACAAATATCCAAAGAAGATTTCTTTCCTATCTGCTGGCTGTGTGTCAAGAGTTAGATGAATTATATTTTTTTTATTATAGTAGCAGCCTTAGTTACCAAAGAGATCAGAATCCTAATGACTTGAGAAAAAATAAAAGAAAATAATAATTAAAAAAAAGCATAATGACAGTCATGGTCACATAGACCTTCCTGTACAAAGTTTTCAGAGGGCAAAAGGAGAGTTAATCAATCAACACACACACACACACACACACACACACACACACACACACACACACACACACAGAGCTGTCGTCAAGTTTGGTGGGACCAATATGTGAAATAAAGCAACCAGGAAAAGGGGGGTGAAAATGCAAGATGGAGAATTTTCCTCATAATTTTTGGCCCAGAGGTCATCATTATTACCCATCCATTACGTAACAGGAAGCTGAAAATATCACTTTGTTTTAGAGGACAAGGGATTTTAACAGGAATCTGTCACTTCTTAGGAGAGTGGCAAAGCCAGGAAAGAATGGAATATTGTGGCATGGGGCTTCCTCAGTTTCTCCCATTTAATCTATTTCACTGTGAATAAATTGGGAAAATTTTAGTTGGCCAGAGAAAGAGAGAGAACAAAAATGAGGATGACTCTGAAGTCTTGTGGTTAAAGAACTCATCTAGGGGGTAGGAAATCCCTTATTTTCTTCAGGCACACAGGGAACTTGAATTGAAGGTCACCTCCCATCTCATAGATGTGCCTCACCCTTGGAGCTAAAATTTATGAGCGAGTCTCCTCCACAGCTGTCCAGCTCCCTCTGGCTGATCTCTCTGTTTGTGAATCCCAATGATTTTTCCCGGCACTTCAGTGTTAGGTGTGGGGATAGTCAGGCAATTTATTTCATGGTTCTGCTGCTTATCGTGTGTGGTAACATGCCAAACTTGTGATGAAAACTATTCATTCTTGGTTTGGGATACTACTCATTCATTTTTGAATCTTTATCAATTACATTCATCAATCTCACCCTAGCAACTCATTGAAATCCAGACTTTCCATCACAGAATCATAAAAGGCTAGGGTAGAAAGGAATCTCAGGAGGCCATCTTGACCAATGCTCTGCTCCAAGCAGGACCAACTCTAACTAACTCATCTTGGAACAGGACCTAGCCCAGAGATGTGTTTCCTTCTTTCTACAGTTTCCCTCTGAAAATTGCATTGAGTGCAGGATTATTATGTACATCTTCATTATTAAGCTGTATTAACATTTTTCAATTATTTCTGTAATGAAAAATAGAGGTTTTTATTCAGTGACTCTTTCATTCTTTCTTGCTTTCAAAGGTTTGCTTTACTTGATAATGTTTGGTTTCTACTGGAAAACCAAATCCTCCCAAATTTAAAATTTTCTCTGAAATACTTTTAACCAAAATTTGTAGCCAAAAATTAAAAAATGTATTTAAAAGGAAATGTTGAAAATGTCCTTGGCAAAAGGAGAACAAAACACATTTCTCAGCTAGCTTCAGTTGTAATCCTGTCAAGACTGAAAAATAATGCTTTATGTCTTTTTAAGACAAAGTAGTCTTACCTTCCAAAAGGTACACTGTGACATTCGTCCCTCTCCCTCCCACCCCCAAAATCTGGCCTGGTAAATGGCTATGTCACCCCATCTTCTCCCCCCCCCCCGCTCTGTAAACTCTCAGTTACCCATAGCCATCAGCAAGCCAATCTGCCCTCTGGTCAGTGGGTGAATGCCTCTAGCCAGCTACTCATGAAATTATACAATAGAATGACCCTAGACAATACCCGGAATTCCAAATACAACCCTAGAAACTGCCATCTTACATGTTCATCACTGTCCACTGTACATGAGAAGCTCATATGTTTACCAATGTATCAAAGAAATTTGTATGCACCAGCGTTGTTGCTTAAAATTGAATACATCTTACAGATGATAGTGGTATACAGATTTATTAAGTTACAGGAGGATTTTAAGTGACTGTGAGTCAGAGGAAAATGTGAGGTTTGAAGCTAAACAAAAGCAAAACAAATTCTAAACTTATCTTTATACTTTCAGCAGTCTTACAAATGTAGACGATTATCACCCGAGGCAGGCCGGATTCTTTCCTAGCCACGTTCCCCTGCAGGTCAGTAGTTTAGTTGCTTCATGATGTTTATAGGTCAAGGTGGAGGAAAGAGAAGTTGCAAAATGTCTCCCTTTTTAACATATTCCTCCTACCCTCTGGGCTTTTGTCCCTCCCCCACCCCTTCAAGGTCAGTTGGAAATAGTGCCCATGTTCCATTCCATCCATGTCCTGAATCACTGTAGTCCTTTGTGGAGTAATTTGTTCATAGCTGGCTCAGGTCTTTGTTTTTGGAATGTCACTTTTGTTCCACGCAAGTCCTAATGAAACATGAATGGTTCCTTAGTTCAGTAGCATTCTGCTTAGAACCATCTGAGGCCCATGAGTCATACATTTGAGAATATTGCACAGCAAAGCCACATAATTTGATGCAAGACATTTCAGGAAACACAGTACTCTAACAATAATGGTCAATATGTCATGTGCACTCAAAAAATAACTGATATGACATACTTCACATTAAACAAGACACAATTAGCCCTAAAAGGTAACAATATACAATTATACCATCAGGGCAAATATGTGGAGTGACAAAGTACATGCCAGCTCGTGCCACAGTGTGGTTGTTCCCCCAGAGTGTTAGGCCTGAAGTAGATTTGACCCTGTTCTGATGCAGGATCTTCTCATGTTGTCCTGGAAGGCCCTCCCAACTTCCACTTGGGGTGGGCTCTGGCCCATGGGTGACCCCCTGGGAGTACAGTCTGAGTCTATAGCCCCTGAGTTCTCTACCCTGAGAGTTACTTTGGGTAGTTCTTTAACTGGGCAGTTCTTTAACTGGGCATTTGCTTCCAGACTCCTGCAGAGCTGAAGTAGCTCCTCTCCCCAGCCCACCCTTGGTTCTCTCCTCCCTGTTGCTACCCATCTGGAGGGGGTCTCTGGCTTACAGTTTGAGGGTGGAGATATGTGGAGAGGGGCAGCAGTGGCTACTGCCATCAGCCTCCTAGGACTGTGCCTTTCCTGTCCTCTAGGCACTAGCATGGATGTGGCATTTATTGAGCCAGAGGCAGCCACTGATTACACTCAGATGACTCCAATAGTCCTGCAGTTGTCTCTTTTCTGTCTGGTTGAAACAGGGCCTTCAGCATTCTAGGGCTGACAACCCACCCTCAAACATCCTTCTCTTTTTTTGGGAGAAGAAAAAAAGGGAGGTGCTGCTTGTTGGGCTCCTGGATCCTGCTGTTCCTGCTTCACCTCCACCTTCTTCTGCTCCTGCCTTCCCTGCTCCAGTTCCAGCTTCTGCTGCCACCACCTTGCTGCTGCTGCTGGCTAGCCTTCCTCCCACCCACTCCCCTGCTCTGTGGGGAGTGGGGGCAGCAAGAGAAGAAGACACATCACCACCACCACAGCAGAAGACCACCTTGCCAGCCAGCCAGTCCCTGCTGCTCCTGTGTTTGCTGCCACCTGTAGCTTGTTGCCTCTACAAGAGCAAAAACCACCACCACTGGGGGGAGGCCTCCAAGGAAAGAGACATTGCTGTTTGCAGCTGGGGGTGAGCTACCAAGAATTGAGAAATTTAATACCACCCCCAGCTGCTGCCTTCGCTCCCTTCAAGACGGCAGTGGGCTCCCCAGACATCAGAGACTTTTTGGACTGTTTGAGCAACAGAGACTAGAAAACCCTCCAGTAGCAGCAGCTCCCCTTCCCCATTGCCTGGCACTTCCCCAGCCCTTGTTTTCCCCACCCTGCAGTGGCTGGAGGACCTCCCACCCTCTGTTTTGCCCTCCAGCCAGTTCAGTGCCCCCCCAGCCCCTCAGTTTGTTTAGTTTGCCTGCCCCACCCCAGCCCAAAAGCCTGTTTGTTTGTTTTACTCACCTTCCCCTGGCCCCGCCCTTCAGTCTTGCTGTTTCCCTGCTCTGCCTTGCCTTGCCCTGCCCCGCCCCACCTATGGTTCCCTTAGCCCCACCCCCAGCCAGGAGCCCTTAGCTATGCTCATCCCTATCCAACTGTTTTGTTTTCCCCTGGTTCATTGCACCCCTGATAACTGAATAGCCTATTCCGCCAAGTGCAGCCGGAGGAGCTGGTCCACTCTTGCCTCATACAAGCCCCCTGTTCCTTTTTCCCAGGCACCCTCCTCACTAGCCTGCAGCCTCGTGGGGAGGAGTGGTCTGCCAGCCCCTACCCCACTCCTTCCCACACTCCCCTGCCCTCCTCATCACTCGTCTCCTCTCCCCTGCCCCTGCCAACACCTTCCTCCCTTTCTCACAGCTTAGTCGGGAGGAGCGGTTCTCCCCAGCCCTGATGACCTCCGTCCCCGTCTCCTTGCCCCGAACCACCTGCCTAGGTCCTACTCACCCCTGCTACCAGTCTCCCTCCCAGATTCCCCATCTAAGGGGAAATGGAGACCTCCGCCCCTCTCCATCAGCCTGCTCCCCTGTCTACCACTGCAGCTGTCACTTTGACCACCGCCGCTGCTCCTGCCATCTTTGATGCACCCCTTTCTTGGGGGCCAGTGGCAGCAGGCATGGGAGAGGCCTCCAACCCTGCTGCTGTCATGACCACTTCAGCTGGCCACAAAAGCCAGCAGAAAAAGGTAGGCAAGGGCTATGCCATTACTGTGGCCACATCATTGGCTGCGGCCCCCTCGTCCCCTGCTATTCCCTCTACCAGCTCTGGGGATGTTCCTGCCCCCAGGGTATATGCCCAGGCGGCTGCCATCCCTCTACCTGCCTGACTGCCTCCTTGCCTACCACCTCTGGCATCCGGGGCCCCTTCTCCACCTTAACCAGGAGGCATGGGGTCTGTTGCCTCCCGGTGGCCACCTCCCCATACATGGAGACCTACATGTGGGTGATGGTGAGGGTGGTGGGGCCCTTGGCAATTGTGGCAGCCTCCAAAATGTACGGAGAGATTGTGTTCTTCCTGTCCTTGGAGGCTGCTGCGCAGGAGGTGGTGGTGAAGGCCCTGGTGGGGGGGGGAGTCTACGTCCCTGTGGAGCCCCTGGGGGACCTGGGCGTACATGTGGTCCTTACCTCTGTCCTGCCCTTCCTCCCCAGCTCTGCCTTGCTTCCCCTCCTCTCCACCCTGGGGAAGCCAGTCTCTACTATCAGTCCTTTCCCATTGGGCTGCAAGGACCTCACCCTCCGTCACGTCCTGTCCTTCTGCCAATAAGTGCAAATCCAACTGCCACTGGCAGGTGCACGTGATGGAGCAGCTCTGGAGGGGTCCTTCCTAGTGCCCCACCAAGGGGCATTGTACAGGATTCACTACTCCTCGGGGGAAGCCCGGTGCTTCCTCTGTAGGGCCACGGGGCATGTCCGGAGGGACTGCCCCCTGGTCCACACTGGAGAGGGAGCAGCCAGGCACCCCAAGGCAGCAGCAGGCACCGGCCACAACATCGCTGGCGACCCCAAGTCTCCGGCCACCGGAGCAGCCCCTCCTCCTCCTCCTCCTCCTCCTCCCCCCAGCCCTAAGCCATCTGGGCCCTTGGAGGAGAGGGGGGAAAAGGTGGCTGGAACCCATCAGGGAGAGGGCTCACCCCAGCGGGAGGGTTCCCGTCCCCCTGCTGTCCCGCCCTCCTCCCTTCCCCCCTTGGCATCTTCGCCCTTGCCACCCACTTCTGCACCTTGGAGGGCTGGGTTCTTGTCATGGGGAAAAGTGGCAAACGCCGCAAGGTCCAGGCCCTCCTGTATGGGGAGAAGGCCCTCCAACAGCCATCATTGGGGGCTAATAATAATAACGACAAGAAAGACACTGATGGGCTTTCCGGTGCAACTCCCGATAAAATCCAGCCGGAGACCCCGACTGAGATTATGGAAGCAGCAGTGCAGGGGGGCAGCACTACACCCCTGCTGGAAGCCCTCCTAGACCCTCCCCTGGGGAGGCAGCAGAGGGAGCTGCCCAACCCACCCCTAAGCCACCTGTGACACCTCTGCCCACCACTGGTGCCAAGGCAACTCCTGTCCCAGCGTCTGTTGCGGCGAAGCCTGTCGTGGCAGGGAGCAGGCTCGGCTCGATCTAGGCGGAGATCGAGACCCTGGATCTGACCCCGGTTGTCTCTGGGGACGATGGCCCCCCTCCCAGTGAGCCTCGATCTGGGCAGCAATTTGCTTCTGCAGCCCCCTCCCTTCCACCAAGCCCACCCATTACCGGCTGTCCCTACCCTTACCCCAGGGACACCCTTGGAATGCTCCACCTGCCCGGCAGTGCTCAGGGTCCTGCTTCCACCTGTAGACACTGAGCATCTGAGCCCCATGGGACTGTCCCTGGCTGATCAGCTGCCCCCTCTCTCCCCCGATAGTCCCAACCAGCATCCCTCCAAGTCCGATGCTGAGGCTATGGGCACAGCGTCCCACCTGCCATCCATGCCCAGCATCAGCGGGGACCCACCATCTACTGTTGCCATACCTGATCAAAGGGAGCCGCACCCCGGTGGTCAGACCACCAGGGACCCCATCTCCATCTCCATCTCTGGCCCCACCCCTCACTCTGTTCCCACCCCTGCCACTGCCCCCGTCCCTAACGTAGTCCTTACGGTCCTGCCCACTCTCACCCCAAGCCCTGTCCCAGACCCCTCCCCTGTTGCTGACCCGCTGGGGTCATGTCACTTCCCTTCTCTACCGTTGACTCCTGGGGGTGGCATTCATGGCCCCCACCTTGACTGGGGCTGCAGTCCCCCCTCTGCTGCTTTTCCCCCTTGTGCTGGGGGCTGGACTGGACAACGCAGCATCGTGACGGGGCTTTGTGATCTGTCTGTCCATCCCGGCTGGCAGTGGGGCCAACACAGGGACCCAACCAGAAAACGGCCAGGGCCCTTCCGCCCCAGACCCCCTGACGCTGTTGCACAAGCTCTGCGCCTTCCTGGCCAACACTCGTGGGGCCAGGAACCAGGTGGTGCTCACCCTGCAGCATTGGAGAAATTTCCACCTCGTCCTCCAGGCCATGAGGGCCATCCTGAAACAGAGAAAGGGGACTGGGAAGCGGGACAACATGGCCTATCAGAGGGCCCGCAGCTTCCATGACTCCCTGATGGCCTTTGGGGTGGGTCACAGATTGTTGCGTGGCCCGAGCAGTACCAGGCTGCCGCGGGCGTCCTCCGGGAGGTGATTGACCATCACTCCCTGGTGGATGTCTGGTATGACCACCACCCGGATGATGAAGTCACCTTCACCTTTGTCCAGGTGGGGGAAGATTGGTTGCAGTGCTCCCGGTTGGATCACATTTATTTGTCCGGTCGCCATTTCGCACAAGCCCACTCCTCCAGCATTAGTCCGGCCCCCTTCTCAGATCACCTGGCCGCCGTCTGGGCTGGGTCTGAGGGAAGTGGGGAGCTCCCCCTCTCTTGCTGCTGGGCCATGCTGGCCCTGCTGCCCAAGAAGGGGAACCTACACTACCTTCAGAACTGGCATCCCATCTCGCTCCTCTGCATGGACTACAAGATTGTTGCCAAGGCCATCTTGCTGTGGCATGGGTCCGTGCTGCAGGACGTGATCTATCCTGACCAGACCAACACCGTCCTGGGCCGGTCCATCTTCAGCAACCTGTACCTGGTCTGGGATCTCTTGGAGCTTGGGTGTAGGGGTGGTCTGTCATTCTCCCTCTGGGCCCTGGACCAGGAGAAAGTGTTTGACAGGGTGGAACATGGGTACCTCCTGGACACCCTGCAGGCCTTTGGCTTCGGGCAACACTTTGTGGGCTTTCTCCGGGTGCCTTACGCCTCCGCAGAGTGTTCGGTAAAGCTCAGCTGGACACTGACCGAGGCAATTAGCTTTGGGTGAGAAGTGCATCAATGCTGTCCGCTGTCGGGCCAGCTGTATGCTCTGGCCATTGAGCCCTTCCTGTGTCCTCCGCTGGAGGTTGACGTGGTTGGTGCTCTGTGAGCCGGAGCTGTGGCTGGTCCCGTCTGCATACGCCGACGATGTGCTCCTTGTGATCCAGGACCCGGGTGACCTGGTGCAGTTGGAGGCCTGCCAGGCTGTCTACTTGGCAGCCTCCTTTGCCTGGGTCAAGTGGGTCAAGAGCTCTGGCCTGATGGTAGGGGCCGGGTGGTCGGTGGGCCCCCTCCCACCCACGCTTCAAGCCATCCAGTGGGGCTAGGGTCCGTTGCTCTATCTCGGCCTTTACCTTTCCACCACCCAACCCTCCCCAGATGAGAACTGGTGTGATTTGGAGGACAGGATCATTGTGTGGTTATGGAGATGGGCATGCCTGCTGCGGTGCCTCTCCCTTCGCGGGAGGGCACTGGTGGTCAACCAGCTCATCCTGTCCATGCTCTGGCACCAGCTCAACACCCCTGTCCTGCCCCCAATGTTCCTGGACTAGCTCCTGAGGACAGTTCTGGAGTTCTTCTGGCCAGGACAGCACTGGGCCTCTGCAGGGATCCCGAATCTCCCCCTACAGCCAGGTTCAAGCCTTCCACCTCGAGGCCCTGCAGAGACTCCTTTATGGTGCAGGTAGTCTGACATGGAGCCACCTGGTGTGTACCCTCCTCTGCTGCTACCGAGGGCTCTGATATGACCGGCAGCTCTTTTACATCCATCTGAGAGGTGGTCCACGAGACCTCTTCGAGCTGCTGGCCTTCTACCAGGACCTCCTCTAGACCTGGAGGCTTGTCTCAGGCTCCAGAGCCCTTGTGCCCACTGAGGGGGAGGACCTCCTTGCAAAGCCCCTGCTACACAAACCCCATCTTCGTGTGCAGCTGGCAGAGACCCCCTCCATGAGTCCTGGCAGGTGTCACCAGCATCGGAGACCTTCTGGACTATGCCCAGGATGATAGGGTGGACACTCTCATGCTCGCCCAGTGCATGGGGCTCTCTACTTTTTGAACCCCCCGGCACCTACTCCAGGAGGGGAGGGTGGCCCTGTAGCCCTCTGCTCGGGCTTACCTCAAGCGGGTTCTGTGAGTGGGTACTCCCCACCACCCTCTCAGTCCTGGCCCTCCGAATCTTGTGATCGGGCTCTGGCCCCGTGAACCCCCCCGGCCACTCCCACCCAACGCCTGGAGCCGGCTGCTGGACTTGCAGCCAGCCCCCTTCTGAAATGTGCCTCGAAAATATCTGTAGACGCTCATGCTTCACACCACCCATTTCCTTGCCCTCGTGTCCCGCCCCGACACTAAGTGGTGGGACCTCATTCCACCCGTGGAGGATGAGGACCACCAGTGGACCAGCCCTTATTTCATCCTGACCCTGTGGCCCGCAGGGGACATCAGTTGGCAGCTCCTTCACGGAGCTGTGAACATAGGCATGTACTTGGCGTGGTTCACCCCCCACCCTGAGGTTTGCCCCTTTTGTGGCATTGAGGGAGACCCTGGCGCATACCTACCTAGAGTGCACCAGGTTGCAGCCCCTTTTCCGGCTCCTCCATGTTTTGGCTGCACTTCTCCCCACACATGTTCCTTTATGCCCTACCCATCCATGGCCCCACAAAGTCGTGGCACCTCCTCGCCAAGCTCTTCCTGGCCTATGCTAAGCAGGCCATCTACAGGACCAGAGAGAGGAGGTTGGCTGAAGGAGAGGCCTGCGACTGTGGGGTTTGCTTCCGGTCCCTCATTCGCGCACATCTCCAGGCAGAGTTCCTTTGGGCGGCGTCTGCTGGCTCCTTTAACAGCTTCCAGGAGTAGTGGTGATCTGAGGTTCCCTGCTCCAAGTTTCTCCTCAGTGTCCCCTTCCAAATCCCTTGTTATAAAGCTGTGACTTCACACCCATCCCTATTTTTTTTTCATCAGTTGTCCCAAGAATTCATTTGAAGGACGGCCCAGTACCACCTCCCCATAGGCTGGGGGAGGGGATTTAGAAGTGGGTGGGCTTGTGCCCACCCACCACCATTTTCCTTCAACAGGAATACTCTGCTATAGCCAACTGGCCTAATTTTATTACAAGGGGTATAGCGTAAAATGCACAGAGTGATTGGGCTTGACTCTGAAATAAACAGGATTGGAAAAATATTTTTAAATACTAGTGATATTTTACAGACCTTTTGCTCTTTGATTTAAAACAGGTACCTCCAAATTGGTCTGCTGAATTGGGAAACAAACCTGGGAATTTAGGAAAAGGAAGCACAAACCCCAACTGTTTGAGCTAATAGCTGCTACCAGCAATGGTGGCAGCACTAGACATTAACATTAATAGAAGATAAGTGTCCATACCTCTGGCAATGTTGTAAATCCCATACAGTTACCTATCTGCATCTTCAGGCACCTTGATTACTTTGTAAATCAGCAGTCTCAAAATCACATCACCACAAGGGATGCATGAGGACTAGTACAGGGCAGAGGAGTCGCTGGCTGGGGGAGGGACCCTGGGAATGGGCCCAGGCCCCACCCCCAGCCCTCAGGCCCAGCCTCCTGGACAGGGCCAGGGCCAGGTGCTGCCGCACCACCGCTTGCGGCTAGGCCCTGCATCCCCTGCTGGGTATGGGGTCAGGGCTGAAAGCGGCTGCAGGAGGCCGGGCTCCGCATCCCCGGCTGGGGATGGGGCCGGAAGCAGCCACGGCCAGCGGGGTTCTGCAACCCCGGCTGGGGATGGGGCTGCTGCTGGCGCGCACGGCTGGGTGCCGGATTGCCCACTGGGGCTGCGGGCAGCCAGGCCCCAGATCCCAGGCAAGGGCCGGGGCCGGAAGCGGCAGCAGGGGGCCAGGCGCCGCATTCCCCAGCCAGAGACGGAGCTGCCGTGGCCGCCAGCGGCTGGGACCTGGATCTCCAGCCCGATCAGGCCGGAGATCCGGGCCACAGGTGCTGGGGTTTGGGGAACGTGCCCTGGGTGCCCAGCACCAGCAACACCTCTGGTGCAGGGCCACATGAGGACTGGTATGTTACCCAAGCGCCGCACCCTTGAAACCTTTTTACACAACAACATTGCAAATATCAGTAACAATAATGTCATTGTGGGCCACAGAAAATAACTTTGGGGCCCTGCTGTAAATCTAGGTCCTTCACTTCATCCCTGTGTTATAGCGCTATATTCTGTCCTATTCAGATGCCTATATCTCAGTTCTCAGAATGGTATTTTTGACAAGTTTGCCTGGGATTTTCAAAGAGGCCTATGGGATTTATACACACAACTTTCACAGAACATCATTAATTTTAAAGCAATGTGGGCTTTGAAATCCCAGTGGCAGATTTGATTTCTTGCTTCCAAAGCCTCCACATACATTTTATCTGAATATATTTTCCCAACTTTGCACAAAGAACAACTTGGTTACACAAATGATGGGTATGGAACCTGAATGAACCTGGTTAATGAAAATATTTGCAAAATGTTTGCTTTTTCTTCTTATCTGTCAACCACCTCTACTCAGAACAATATTTTCAACTTGCGTTTCTCCACAGAACCCTGTTGCTTGTTTGTATTTCTAACCTCAGATTCTCCAATGGCTGAAGGATTTTGTCCCAGCAGCACTGTCAAATTAATGCAATGTTTCCTTCCTTGCCATCAATGGGGTGTTTCTGAGAGTGGGACCGAGATAAAAGGTTGTCTCCATTGCACAGTCATTGAGATTTTCAGGGAAACCGGACGTAGATTCTCTCTGAAATTTTCCCTGCAGTGGACTTTGTCTGCTATCATTCCACTAGTTCAGCATCTAAAAGGATCCAAATGACCTTGGTAGTACTTGCAATTTGTGCAGAGATAACAACCCTCTCATTTTTATATATATGGGCACAGAATCTGAGAGTTCTAAGGTTCTGAAGCAACTATCTATTCTTCTGAACTTTCCTCTATATTTCTCATTATTATTTGTCAGTTTTCTCATCTATCCTCAGCTGCTGCATTTTTTTTTTCCATTCAACTGGCTGGTGCACAGAGGATACAAAGCAGCTTCTTAATCTCAGCATGAGCAGAAAATAAGGTACTGGAATCCTTGGGAGAAGCTAAATTGAGAGGTGGAAGGACAAAGAGAGACTGGGACAGGATGTCCTCCTGTGGAACATACACCAGGTCCAGCATGTGAGATCATCTATCCACTCCTCTGACCCTCCAGACTAGCAGCCTTCTGCTTGTCAAAAAAAAAAAAGAGTACTTTTTGGTGTAGTTTTCATGGTAAAAGTCTGTGCTGCAGAACTTGGGTTTCAGGGTTATGTCCTATTAATGTGTGTGCACAAGTGGGACAAGCAAGGGCAAAAGCCCTCCACTAATCATCTCCACCACCATCTTTGAACTTCTGCCCCAAATGTGGAATTCCCTCCCATTAGACCATCCTCCCCTCCTTCTGCCAAGGTGGAAGTCTAGCTGAGTGTAGGTAAAGGGACATCCCTGGGAATGTCATGACAGCTAGAGTGCCCACTGAGCCCCACTAAATAGAATCTGAATTGGCAGCACAGGGGGTATGGGGAAACCTGCTGAGGTCCTTCCCTTCCTTGCAGGAGCCTCCAGTAAGTGTTTGGAGTCCAAGTGGAGGGTACAAGAGAGGGGCCCAGTGGTGCTGGAGGAGGCCGTTTTTAAAGTTCCCCTCAAAAAGCAGTTACATTTAAATCCCCGTGCATGTTCCTGGAAGGAATAAGAATTCCTTCACATAAGAAAAATTAATGCACAAAAGAAAATCCTTTAAACTGCAGATTCAAATTCTCTACTCAGCAGTTGGGAACTACCCAGTGTGAAAATTTAATTCTGCCCTCTTGTGTGTTTGCATTCTGGCATGCTCTTTCATTGCTTGAGAATCATAGAATCATAGAATCATAAGGTTGGAAGGGACCCCACGAGGTCATCTAGTCCAACCCCCTGCCAAAAAAAGCAGGACCACTCCCATTAGATCATCCCCCTCAGGGTTTTGTCCAGCTGGGACTTGAACACCTCCAGAGATGGAGATTCCACCACCTCCCTAGGCAGCTTATTCCAATGCTTCACCACTCGCCTAGTAAGGAAGTTTTTCCTAATATCCAGCCTGGACCGCCCCAGCTGTAACTTGAAGCCATTGCTTCTCGTTCTGCCCTCTGTTACTACCGAGAACAGTCGAGCTCCCTCCTCCTTGGAGCAACCCTTCAAGTAGTTGAAGGTTGCTATCAAATCCCCCCTCAGTCTTCTCTTCTGCAGGCTAAATAAGCCTAGTTCCTTCAGTCTTTCTTCATAGGGCTTGTGCTCCAGCCCTTTGATCATTTTGGTTGCCCTCCTCTGGACTCTCTCTAATTTGTCCATGTCCTTTTTGTAGTGGGGAGCCCAAAACTGGACACAGTATTCCAGATGTGGCCTCACTAGTGCAGAATAGAGGGGAATGATCACATCCCTTGATCTGCTGGCAACACTTCTTCTGATGCAGCCCAGTATGCCATTGGCCTTTTTGGCAGCAAGAGCACACTGCTGACTCATATCCACTGAATATCCACTCATATCCACATACTGAAAAAAGTGGGGGAGTAAGGTTGCCACTGAGTAGCTGGTACCAAAGCAGTCCAGTTCACTCTCTAAATTCTTTAACAGGTGACAGTTCATCTAGAAAAGAAACTGAAAGTTCAGGCCAGAAGTATGGACTGTAGGTTAGCAGGATAGATGCAGTGATCTGTACTGTTATCTGGTGACTTTCAAGACCTTATTCCTGGTTTTAGCAACAGAAAGAGTAGTAAGATGAACATTTAGATTTCTAAAACATTATTTTAAAAGAAATACATTTTATGCTTTTAAGTTATAAAAAGTCTTTAAATAAATGCTTTTAGATTTTTTTTGTCTTTTTTTTTTTTTCCTATAGGCAGCTCTGCAATAGGTCGTTGCCTAAGGCCGCCTTTTGACCACAAGAGCTCTGCCCTTCACTACATGGGATAGATATACAAGGGACAGGATTAGGATTCGATGGGCAACTGTATATCATCTGGTTTGATTCTGCAAAGTAAACATGCTCCCCTTTAATTAATTGATCCTGACTGCTCCAGAACAGTAATATGTCCTCTTCATTATTTACAACTCCCCTTTATTGGTATGCTGAACTCTCAATATTTTTTCTGCATGCTAACAAACACCCGCCAGGCCCTGGCCACACTTGCCTGGCAGCAGGAGGTGGTGCCTGCCCATTCAGGGCAGTGGGGCCTGATCTAGCTGCTCAGTGCTGGTACAGATTGGGGCCCAGGTGGGAGGCATGCCTTTGGGGCTGCTTGGCCCAGGCACCAGACATCCTAGTTATGCCCCTGAGCTTCAGTTACAGTACGGAGTTTGTTACAATGTGAAGTTTGTTACAATGCATATTAAAACAGCTAAAGGGATTCCAGAAAATAGATATAAAACTAAATGCAAAAGATAAAATCTCTAAATGCTATAATAAAGAATTAAAGAAGGCCAACATTTCTATCAGTTACAATGCTAAAAGTACAAGTAACAGACAGATTTGCTGTAATAGATTCTAAAGAAGCAGCTTTTACGGCTGGGAACAAAAAGTGGTGGTCAAATTGGTCTATGAATGTGCCATTTAACATGGTTTATGAATTACATTAACATAGTTTCATAAATGGATCAATGAAATAGCAATAGACATGATTTTAGACATGTACCCCTACACTTGTTTATGTAGTGTGTGTATGTACACCTAGGAATTATGATTGATTTTATGAAATTTCTGTAATTTATTTGAAAATTTTTACATTGTTTATACTTCCATTGCTGGACAAAATGTCCTTCTTGAGCAATTTCTACACCAGTGGTTCCCAACGTTCTCTGCTCTGGCACATCTTGCTACCTTTAATTAATTTGAGGCAAGCCACCATATAGTTTCCAAATGAACTCATAAATATTCATAAGCCAATCCATAGCTCTTTGAGTAGGTTTTCAAAAAAATTTGTGGCACACCTACTGACGTCTGATGGCACACCTCTGTGCTGTTACACACTGGTTGGGAAACAAGGTTCTACACCATGGCCAACACCTCTAGGTAGCTGGCCTGTTTCCTTTCAGGGTAGCAGGTCATCTATTTCACCAGCTGCCTCCTTTCTTCCACTTTCTGAGAAACAGCTGGTCGTGATCCTGGTTGTCATGATGTATAACTGCTACATGGTCATCTACAGTCCCCTGTACTACATTCTGGTCAGGAACGCCTAGGCCTGCTTGCTGATGGTAGTGGTCACCTGCGCCACTTCATTCCTGTTTGACCTGATGTACATGGTGCCAGCCTCCTAGAAGCACATCAGTGGCCCTATCCGTATCCATCATTTCTTCTGTGGAACCAAACTTGTGCAGAGCCTGAAATTCCATAGCATCCATCTCTGCATGTACCTGCTCTATGTTACCACAGGGAGCACCACACAGTATTCTTTGGTCAGTACATTCCTTTCATACCTTTGTCATTTCCTTCCACCAGACAATCATGGGAAACCATCAGTGAAGACCTTCTGGCCCACATCTCCTACCCCATGGTGGTGCCTCCATGTGATATGCCAGACCATGACAACCACATAACTTCCTTCCCTGTTGTCTCCTTTGAAAGGGCCATAACAGTCAGTCACCTAATTATTTCAGTTCCATACCTCATGATCTAGCCCTTCAGTCATGATAAGGTGAAGTTTACCTTGTAGAACCTGCTGAACAAAGTCCCTTCTATGGCATGGTATGCCCAATACATCATAGAGAACTCTGTAGTGTGGTGGAGAACAATCTGCTGTGCACTGGCAAATAAACTCTAGGATACAATCCACAATGCTGAATGTGACCAGAAGGAGAGGAACAAATGACCAAAGATGATTAGTTTCCAATCTCCTGGCTGTGTGTCAAGTTTTAGATGAACAGTTAATTTTCATTTATTAGTGTAACAGTAGCAACTTTAGGCACCAAAGAGATAAGAATCCCAATGATGTGATAAAGTGGAAAAACCCCCAAAAACTATAATCGTAGTCCCTGACACATAAAACTTCCAGTATGAAGTTTTCACAGGGGAAAAGGAGAATGAATCAACCAAAGACAAGATAGAAAAATGCACCTAGGTGCCTCCATGCAATGTTAGTACCTAAATATTAAAATCAGCCCCACTTGAAGGCACAAAAAAGCCACTCAGTTGCTGTCAAACCTGGGGGCATCTATGTGTGAATTTGCTTAAAACAACCAGGAAAGGGGCTGGAATTGAAAGATGGAGGACTGTCCTCAAAATTTTTGGCCCAGAGGCCATGGTTGGTACCCATCCAGTATGCAGTAGGAAGTTAGAAATATTACTTTGTTTGAGGGGACAAGGGATTTTTAACAGGAATCTGTCACTTTTAGGGGAGTGCCCAAGCCAGGGCACAATAAAATGTTGTGGTTTGGGGCTTCTTCTCTTCTTCCTATTTAGTCCATTTCACTGCAAATAAATAGGGAAAATATTAATTGGCTAGAGAGAGAGAGAGAGAGAGAGAGAGAGAGCAAAACTGAGGATGACTCTGAAGCCTCGTGGTTCAGTTGCTTCTGTAGGCAGTAGCAAAGTCCTTCTCTTTGTCAGCCACAAAGGAAACTTGAATTGGAGGTCACCCCATATCTCACAGATGTACCTCATTTCTGGAGCTAAAAGTTATGAGACGCCCCCCTCCCCATCTTTCTAGCTCCCTCTGGCTGATCTCTGTGTTTGTGAATCCCATTGATTTTTCAAGTCAATTAAAAGTTAGGTGTGGGGATACTCAGGCAATTTATTATATGATTTAGGTGCTTATTGTGTGTGATAACACACCAAACTTGTGATGAGAAATATTCATTGTAGGTTTGAGACATTTCTCATTTGTTTCTGAATCTTTATCAGTTACATTCATGCATCTCACCCTAGCAACAGCCTGCAATCCACACGCTCCATCACAGACTCACAGAATCATAGAAGGCTAGGGTAGAAAGGGATCTGAAGATGTCATCTTGTCTAACACCCTGCTCGAAGCAGGGCAAACACCAACTAACTCATCTTGGAACAGTAACTAGGCCAGAGATTTGTTTCCTTCTTTCTATAGTTTCCCTCTGAAGATTGCCTTGAGCCCAGGATTATTATTTCTCATCTTTACGACTAGACCTTATTAACATTTTCCAATGATATTTGTAATGGAAAATTGAGGGTTTGATTCAGTGACTTTCTTTCTTTCTTTCTGGTATATTTCCTAAAGTTAGGTTTCTATTGGAAAACCAAACCTCCCACCCAAATTTAAAATTTTCCCTGAAAAATTTGTAACCAAAATTTTTAGGCAAGAATAAAAAAAAAAATTGCTATTGTAAAGGAAATGTTGAAAGTTTCCTTGGGGGGAAAAAAAGAGAACAAAACACCTTTCCCAGCTAGCTTTAATTATAACCCTCTCCAGACTGAAAATGAAAGCTTTATACCTTTTTCAGGCAAAGTGTTCCTAACCTCCAAAAGGTACACTGTGATATTCCCCCGTGAAATCTGGCGTGGTAAAGGGCTGCGTCACCCCCTATCTGCCATGTCTGCAGCCATCTTGCTCTCCTTTGCTTTGTAAACTCTCAGTCATTCATAGGCATCAGCAAGCCAATCTGCCCTCTGGTCAGTGGGTGAATGCCTCTATGCAGCCACTCATGCAGTTATACAGTAGAATGGCCCTCACCAACACCGCTAATCCCAAATACAACCCTAGAAACTGCCATCTAACAGTGTTCATCACTGTCCACTGAACATGAGAAGCTCAAATTTTCATCAGTTTATCAAAGTAATTGATATGCACCAGCTGTGTCACTTAAAATGGAATACATCTTATAGATCTTAAATCAAATGCAAACAGATTTATTAAACTAGAAGAGGATTTAAAGAGATTATGAACAATGTCTCCTCTAAGCTGATGATGCAGCTGAGGAACTTATGGGGTTCATTAACCAGCAATTTATGAGGCATGGTGCTACGGTGGCAACAATCTTTTGGTGCCAGAGCACCAGCATGACTGTGTACCTTAATTCAAAAGAAAAGCATAGATGTTGTCTTTTTGTTCAAACTTTAGAAAATTAATAAACCTACAACATTTCAGTTTAAAAATTTATTATGGTTTCTTTTTATTACCCGGCTGCATTTGTGATTTGGTTTTTTTGCCCCCCCCTCCTTTTTGGGGGGTTTATGTATGGTATTTGTATGGTCTTTAGCCCTTTCCTCCTCCTTTACATACAAATCAGATGCTACATTGCACTTCACACTGAAGTGTTTTACGCTTATAAGAATGCACAAATTCATCTGAAAACAAGTTTGGCTTGTCTTTGTTATCCATAGTAATCAGAAAGCCAAACAATTTTAAATTGGAAAAAAAAAAATTGTCCCAGGTTGTGAACTCTGCATTTCTGTTTTAAGTACACAGTGAATGTACTGGTTGAATTATAATATATATTTTTAAATCTCCTCTAGGGTTTTATAAGCTCTAACAACTATGAATAGAACTATTACAGCACCAGCGTAATTCATGTAATGCCCAGTTCTGCGCTCATACAAACAGCTGCAATAGAGATTTGTGTCTAAGTGTCTGACGACCGAAATGCACCACTTAACTGGTTCTGAATTCAATAGTATTTTTTTCAGTAAGAATTATACATAATCTATTAAATATTTCTTTCTAAAAGTATCTGTTCCAAACACCTTCAAAACAAAACTTCTTGTAGAATTAGTAACTTTCTAAGACTGTTTTCGTGCATAGAAACAACACTATTTGCATTGCTAAAAAGTTCTGTTAGCATTTCTATCATAGACCCTTTATTTATTGCTTCTACCTCCCTGTAAAAAAATAATTAAAAAACAAAACAAATCACTCTGGCTTGAAACATGATATGCTATTTGAGCCAAAGATCAGATTTCTCTTGTAAAAAGTTTCTGACACAACTGACTACTTGTTCTCTACAAGTTCTTAATGTTTCTACGAATGTTTATATAACTTCAAGCATCCACAAAACTTAGACCAGGACACTCCAAATTGGAAGAAACAGTGTACAGTGAATATAGCGCATATGATACCAAACTGATTTTTATGTCATTGACAGTAGGACCAGCTTCAGTCAGGTTGCACATAGAGCAGGATATCACCAGGTCTTGCTGACATCACAGGTGGACTAACAAGGTAGAAACTGATGCTAAGTTGTTGTTTATTTGGTGGAATAGCACATGCTATGGGAGTGTGATTTCTAATGGTGCACATTAATTGGTCCATTCAGATCCTGCTGGTGTGCACTAAAGGCTCCCTAGTGAGCTTTTGTTTCAGTATTATATAAATGCTCATCAGGGAACCTTTCATGGATACCAGTAGGATCTGCACAGACCAAGTAATGTGCAGCATTAGAGTACACTTTAGAAATAACATTCCACATTGGTCACATTGCTGCTCTGTGTAGATAAAACCCAAGCTGAGTTTTGGACCATGGGCAGAAGCCGTAAGCACATGACACAGATCTCTTGGGACAGCATCATTGAAGAAAACTAGGATTGTTGTCAATAAAACACCATCTAAATTTCAGCAAAAACCACATATACACACTAGCACTGCAGCCTGTCCGGAAGTGAAAGAAATCCAAACTACAGTAAACTGAATCAAATGCTTCAAAGCATACCATGGAGAACAACTCAAGGAGGGAGGATGGATGGGAGGAATCAAAGTATTCTGTCTCTAACTGCTATGTAAAATTACTGTACTAGCTTGTGAGATGTCCATGTTTGAGCAGGGAGGTCTTTTAGAAACATATGGGGAATGATGTGCATTCTTGATAGAAATGCATGTGCAAGTTTCAGAAGAATTAGTATTTGTTCAAGTCTGATCTACTAAAAAAAAAATAATCAGAATCTAACAAAAAAAAAATATTTAACATTTTAATGAGTGACCGAGAGTTGCCAAATATCTTCTGCAGGATTCTGAGTAGAACTGGAGAAAAATCCAAATGACTTTTTTTTGGAGGGGTTGGACCTTCCCTGTCGAGCCCTCCCAATCCACCCACCAGGTGCCATCTCACCACAACCCAACCCCTTCGCTCTCTAACCCAAGCCCTGCCAAGTGCTCTCCCAGGCCCAGATCCTTCCCTACCCCCCCCCCCGACTTCCTGACACTCACTGCCAGGCCTGGACCTTCCCTGTTGACCTCCCCAACTTGGCTTCCAGGCACAATTCCCCCCAACCCAACTCCTTCACTCTCTAGCCTGGCCACTGGCAGCTACTCCACTGGTCCCTGATCTTCCCCTAAGCCCCTCTTCCCAACTCCTTGACACCTGGCTCTGACTCCCCCTGCACCCTTTCTCTACTGGCTCCCGTCCCTGACCCCCTAAGGCCCTCCCCACCTAGCCACCATCCTGGAGCTGCTACCTGGCATAGCCAGCCACAGGTTGCTCCAATCCTGAGCATGCATCTGAGCATGTTCAGGGTGGGTGGGGGATTTTAAACTCCTCCAGCCCCGGCTTGGTGCCTGGAGGAATATGTCTTCCAAGTTTAGGTAGGATCTGTGGCTGCCTGCCCTGCGTGGGCCTCAGTGTTAGCTTCATGGATGAGTGATGACTGCTACATGACTACCCACCCACACGGCCTAGAGGGAACATTGATTATGAGTCAGAGGAAAACAGGTGAGTTTGATAAAGATAAACAAAAGCCAAAAGAATTCTAAACTAAGCTTAATACATTCACCAATCTTACCCATGTAGATGATTATCAACAGAAACAGGCTGGATTCATTCCTAGCCAGGTTTCCCTGCAGGTTAGTAGTTTAATTGCTTGGTGGTGTTTATAGGTGGAGGTGGAAGAAAGAGAAAGATTGAACAATTTCTCCCTTTTTTAACATATTCCTCCTTCCCTCTGGGCTTTTCTCCATCCCCTACCCCTTCGCAGTCAATTGGAAACAGTGTCCATGTTTTGTTCCCTCCATGCCCTGAATCACTGTAATCCTTTGTGGAGGAAGTTGTTGATGTTTGGGCCAGCTCTATGTTTCTGGAATGTCAAACTGATTTGTTCCACACAAGTCTTAATGTAGTTTTGGCCAAACTTATGGAAATCAAGAGCCACACAAGTTGATTATTAAACCTTTGAGAGCTGCACTGAGGCATATAACCACATACTTTTACTTACTCCAAAATTACTAAGCTTAAAATTCACTGCACACTTTAATTTTATCATAAAAACAAGGCAAATATTGATCCTACTAATCTCAGATTCTAATAATTGCTTAAGGTTACGAAAACTAGGTCTATACAGTAAAAACTTAGCTGTCACTGGATGTAAAACACTGCAGGCTAGTGGCAAGCTTTTTGTGATTTTTTTTTTTTTTTTAAAACCTGGACAGTAACTTGTCAATGCAGTACAACAAAACTCTCTCAGGTCCTGATCTCTAAGGGTATGTCCACACGAGTATTTTATTTCGAAACAACACTGGTTGTTTCGAAATAAAAAAAACAAAACAATGTCCACATGACATTTTCTTATTTCAAAGTGACAGGCTCTGTCATTTCAAAATAAGAATCATCATTGAAACAGCTTAAACTCCGTTCATTTCGAAATGGCTGTTATTTCAAAATGGTTATTTCGAAATAACGCTGTTTGGACATGTTGTTTCGAAACAACTGTTTCAAAACAACATGTCCAAACGGTCTTATTTTGAAATAACCATTTCGAAATAACAGCTGTTTCGAAAGCAGGCTATCCCTTAATTCAAATTAAGAAACTGTTAATTTGAATTAACTTATTTCAGAATAAGGGCTTTATTTTGAAATAACTCATTTCGAAATAACTTATTTCAAAATAATGATGCATGTGTGGACATAGCCTAAGTATTGCACAGTGTTTTGATTTAACAAATTTCACTGTGGTATACAATGCTTCACAGCAGTAAGATGTGCCAAAAATTGAAAGTAACCTACATTCAGTTTTAATCTTTTCTCCTTTGTATTTTTGTTTCTTAGTATTCCACATCATGTTTAGGACTTGTAAAACACGATTTTATTTTAACAACAAGTAAACTGCATTAGGGCCTATAAGAAAAATCTAAATATGCCATGGCTTCGGCAACCATGCTGTGCTTTCCTGCTGTCTCTTACCACACTGCCACTTTCTCTGCTCTCCCTGACCATGCCGCAGCTTCCCTGCTAGCCCCAACCATACTGCCGTTCTCTGCCAGCCCTGACCATCCAGAGCTTCCCTGCATTTGCCTACAATACTGCCCTTCCCTGACAGCTATGACCACGCTGCTACTTCCCTTCTGGCTCTTACCATGCCGCTGCTTCTCTGTTGTCCTTGACCAATAAGCACTTCTCCCCCTGTCTGACTCCCTGCCACCCTTTCCTGCCGTGCTCCTCAAGAGCCGCATTTTGGCCACGCCTGTCCTAATGAGTAACAAGGTGCTCCTCAGTTCAGTGGAGTTCTGCTTGGATCCATCTGAAGCTGAGAGTCACATATTTGGGAATATTACACAGCAAAGCCACATAACTGGACAGAAGGAGTCACACATTACTATACCAACAATGGTCAACATGTTGTATGCATTCCAAAAATACATTACATGACATACTTTGCATTAAACAAGACACAATTACTCCAATTAGAAAATTAATGAAATACAGTTATACTATCAGGGTGTAGATGTGTGTATACTGTAAAAGGATACAGAGTGATTGAGCTTGACTCTGGAACAGATGTAACTGGAAAAATATTTTGAAACACAAGTGATATTTTACAGGCCTTTTGCCCTTTGATTTAAGGCTTGTATCTCCACATGTTTCAGCTGAATTGGGAAACAAACCTGTGAATTCAGGAAAACAAAACACAAACCCCCGCTGTTTGAGCTAACTGCTGCCACCAGTAATGGTTGCAGCACTAGACATTAACATTAATAAATATTAAGTGTCCAAATCTCTGGCATTGTTGTGAATCCCATAAAGTTGCCTATCTGCATCTTAAGTCAGCATAATGACTTTGTAAATCTTGGTTCTGCACTCCATCACCGTGTTATGGAGCTGAATTCTGTCCTATTAAAATGTTTGTATCTCAATTCTCAGAGTGGTTATTTTTGACTTGTTTGACTGGGATTTTCAAAGAGGCCTATGAAATTTAGGTACACAACTCCCATGGAACATCACTTATCTTAAAGCAATGTGGGGATTAATATCCCAGTGGCAGATTTGATCTGTTGCTTCCACAGCCTCCACATAAATTTTATCAGAGTGCATTTTCCAAACTCTGGACAAAGAACAACTTGGTTACACAAATGATTGATATGGAAACTGAAAGACTTTGGTTAGTGAAAATATTTGCAAAATGTTTGTTTTTTCTTCTTATCTGTCAACCAAGCTCCATTCAGAACAGTATTTTCAACTTCCATTTCTCCAGAGAAGCCTGGGGCTTGTTTGTTTTTCTAGCCTCAGATTCTCCAGTGGCTGAAGGATTTTCTCACAGAAGCACTGCCAGTTTGATTCACTGTTCTCTTCCTTGCCATCAATGGGGTGTTTCTGAGAGTGGGACTGTGATAAACGGGTGTCTCCGTTGCACAGTCATTGAGATTTTCAGGGAAACCGGAGGTTGATTCTCTCTGAAATTTTCCCTGCAGTGGATTTCATTTGCTGTCATTGCTCTAATAGTTCAGCATCTAAAAGAATCCAGATGACTTTGGTGTGACTTGCAATTTGGCCACAGATAGCAGTCCACTCATCTTTATCTTCATGGGTAAAGAAATCAGAGAGTTCTAAGACTCTGAAGTTGTTATTCATTCTTCTGAACTTTACTCTACATTTTGAATTATTTTTGTCATTTTGCCTCGTTTGTCTTGAGCTGCTGCATTTTTTTCCCCCCCATTTTGCTGACTGGTGCACAGATAATAATCTTAATCGCAGCACGAGCAGTAAACAAGGTACTGGAATCTTTGAGAAAGCTAAATTGGGAGGTGAAAGAGCAAAGAGAGACTAGGACAGGATGTCCTCCTGTGTAGCATCCTGCAGAATCTGCATGTGACATCATCTATCCAGTCTTCTGATCCTCTTGACCAGCAGCCTTCTGCTAGTCAAAAACAAAGTACATTTGGTGTAGTTTTCATAGTGAGAGTGTGCGTTGCAGAACTTGGGTTTCAGGGTTAAGTCCTATTAATGTGTGTGCACAAGTGGAACAAGCAATTGCTTAAGCCCTACAGAAGCCCTCTCCACCGCCATCTTTGAGCTTCTGCCCCAGATGTGGAATTCCCTCCCATGAGACCATCCTCCCCTCCTCCTGCCAAGGTGGAAGTCTACCTCAGTGTAGATGAAAGGACATGACTGGGAATGTCATTACAGCTAGAGCACCCATTGAGACCCACTAAATGCTGCTAGGAGAAGAGAGGCCTCACTGGCATCAGAGAGAGAATGGGGAACCCTGTTGAAGTCTGTCCCATCCTTGCAGAAACCTCAGTAAGTTTTTGGAGGTCATCTGAAGTATGGGGTGGGGGGCAAAGGTTCACGGGGGCTGTGTTTAAAGTTTCATCCAAAAGCAATCACAATCACAATAAAAATTCCTTCTCAGAATAAGAACTAATGTACAAAAGAAGATACATTAAGCTGCAGACTCAAACTCTCTTCTCAGCAGTTGGGAAATACCCAGTGTGAAAATTTAGTCCCCTTGTGTGTTTGCATTCTGGCATGCTTTCTTTATTGCTTGAGAATGTGCTATTCTCTTTCATAAGAGATCTACCCCATTCGCTGCACAGGATGGATATACAAGGGGAAGAATTAGGACTCCACAAGCAGCTGTCTATCATCTGGTTTGACTCTGCGACGTAAACTTTTGCCACTTTTATAC
>ML682304.1:0-21099 GCA_007922195.1 Podocnemis expansa | reverse complement strand
TTCAATATTGTATTGCCAAGGATTGACACCCTCTGAAACTCCTATGTCTGATGATGATTTCCTGTTTCCTGTTCAATTTTGAGAGTGATTATTTATCTGTTTGTTGTCCATTTAATGTGCCTCACATTGAGTTTATGTCTTTACAGGGTTCGGGATTTTATGTTTTTTTGTTTAAGCACTTGCTTCAATCAGCTTAGTAACTCCTCCCCTGAAAGTCAACTTAAGCTTTTAAGTCGACTTTCAGGGACAGGAAGGTTTCAGGCCCTGCACCATGCCCCAGCCCAGGGCCTGATCTGCTCCATGGCCCAATCAGGCTCCTGGGGCCCACTCTGTCTCCAGCCACCACTGGCAAGCAGCTGGGAGCTGGATCCTGCCATCTTGAACATGGGGCTAGGAGCCTGAGCCATCTCCCAGCCCCTTTTGTCATGCAGCATGTACTGGGAGCAAGGGGCTGGGAAACACATCTGGCTCCCAGACCCTTGCAGCAAGCAGCAGAGGCTGGGAGCAAGGGGCTCGGAGTCCTATCTGGCTTCCAGCCCCGTGCTGGGGGCAGTGGGACTTGGAGCTGGCCCCTGCCCCTAGCTGCAAGAGGCCAGGGGAATGTGGAACTGGTTCCTGCACCTAGCCGCTTGCGAGCAGGCAGGGACACATGGAGCTGGTTCTTGCCCATTGTGCTTTGCAAGCCTCTCAGCTCCCGCCACCTGTGGCATAGGGTGGGAGCCAGATCGGGTTCCCAGACCCATACCTGAGGTGGCAGGATCTGCCTCCCAGCCACTTGCCAGATCATACTCCCAGTCCCTTGCTGTGGGGGACAGGTGCCAGCTCCCAGACCCCGGGGCCTCTGGCAAGGTGCTGGGAGCGTGATCACATTCACAGCCCCTTGCCAGTGGCAGCCAGAGCTGGTTTGAGCCCTCGGACCTGGATAGGGGCCCCAGAGTAGGATCACTGGCACGGAAGTGTAGCGGGCAAGTCCCAAGCTGGGGCCCGGGATATGTCTACTTATTTAGAAATACTCCTTACTCCACTTCACAAAGCCGACTTTATCTTCACTTAACATTGACCTTGTGAAGTTGAGTTAAAATAGCCCCTAGTTTAGACATAGCTGATTAGTCTTGTGGCACTTTTAAATTCTAGCCAATTTATTTAACTCATGAGCTTTTGTGGGAGAAAATCCTACTTCATCCAACTTCAAGTGTCTGATGAAGTGGTATTTTTCCCCCACAAAAACTCATGCAATAAATAGTCTATAAAAGTGTCACAAGACTCCTAATTTATTTTACTATTACCTTTATCAGCCAGACCTGAGATCTAGCTGGCTAGCTAGCTAGCTATTAGGTTGATGAAATTATTTTCCATAATTCCATGTAGATTGGAATTAATTAGACTGTCCTCCTTTAATTCTTTATAAATCAAGTCCATATCAGACACTTTATTCCTGAAAACAATCTCATACTGAGAAACATAGAGTTAAATGGATCACCCCTTTTAAACGTATGCATAACTTTAGATTTAGTCCAGTCTTCTGGTAATTCCCCAGTGTTCTATGAATAATTGAAAATCTATATTAATGATCCAAGGATATCCTCAGTCAAGGATTTTTAGGCTGCAGCAAAGACAATTTTCTTTCTTAGAATATAGCAACATAACGTAAAAGACCCCCCCCCCCCCAAAGAGAGAGAGAGAGAAAGAGACAGAGAGACAGAGAAAAGGAAAACACTGCTTCATACAGTGGAGATGCACAAATCACCAAAACTTGTGTTTAGATGAATATTTTCTTCAGAGCCCTCCCAGTCTGTGAGCATGCACAGGAACAAATGCAGACTCTTAAGGTAAAAGCTTGAAGTTCCAGCACAGTCAATCAACACCTGAATTTAGGTATTAATATACAACACACTTTGTTCCTTTCAGCCCCCATTACATCATCTAAGAAACTTGGATATTACTTTGTAGCAGCAATCAGAAGGATTAATAAATAACTGGCACACACTGTGGAGCCCTTGAATGGAGAATGCATAAAGAAACACAAATTGCAAGGACTGTTGCTTTCCTTTCAATTCTGGAATCAATTCTTCCCCTTCCTTTAATAGAAAACCACACAGGGGTGGGCAACTTCATCCTGCTGGGCCTGACCAAGCTCCACAGGCTGCATGGCTTCCTCTTCATTCTCTTCCTGTTTCTGTATTTGGCCAGTGTGCTGCGGAGTGGGGCCATCATAGTGCTGGTGCTGGCTGAGCCCCAGCTTCACACACCCCAATGTACGTTTTCCTGGGCAACCTTGCCTGCCTGGACATCTTCTATTCCACAGTCACAGTGCCCAGCATGCTTGCTAGTTTCCTCTCAGGGCATCAAACCATCTCCTTCACTGGCTGCCTTGTCCAGCTCCATTTCTTCCACTTCCTGGGCAGCAGTGAGGCTATGCTCCTGGCTGTCATGGCCTATAACCGCTATGTGGCCATCTGCAACCTGCTGCGCTACAGACTAGTCATGAACCTGTGGGTCTGCCTGCTCGTGTCAGTGGCCACCTGGACCACTGGCTTCCTACATGCTCTGATGCACACAGTCATGACCTCCCAACTGCACTTCTGTGGCCCCAACTGCATCCACCACGTCTTCTGTGACATCAAACCCCTGCTGAGCCTGACTTGCAGCAGCAGCTGCCTCAACCTGAGCCTCTTCAACATTGTCACTAGAGGCATTGAGATAGCCCCATTCATTGTGACGTTCCTCTCCTACCTCCACCTCATCTCTTTCCTCTTACTGACGGTCCAGTCCTGGGAAGGCAGGAGGAAGGCCGTCTCTGCCTATAGCTCCCACATCACAGTGGTGGTTCTGCTTTATGTGCCAGTTCTCTTCAATTACTCGTCTCACTCTATGGGAGGCTCTGCTGAAAGGGACATGATGGTCACCCTTATGTATAGCATTGTTACCTCTGCCCTGAACCCTCTGATCTACACCCTGAAGAACTGGGAGATGAAATATGCTCTGAAGAAATTTCTGGGAACGGAAAAATTTCCTGATAGGACATTGACAGACTGAATGTTCTGTCTCTATCTGTGAGGCTGAAAAGGAGAGTGGGCAATGGACAATACAATATGGGAACTTCTCTCTCATTGTCTGTTTCACACTGGGTGCTGGGTCTTAGTATTCAGGGAATCAGTATGTACTGGGGCACAGGGAAAAAGATGATAGACAATCTTCCAAACTGGAAAATAGATGTTAATAGTTTGTGCTTGGGGAAGCAGAAATTTAACTGCAGGATACAAGAAGCAGGGTGAAAATAAACAGTACTTAGGGAACTGATGGTAAAATCTTTTGGACAAAAAAAAAGCAACAAATCATTTCCTGACATTTTCAGCAAATATATTTCATGAAGAGATGAAAACTGCCACACCTCAAGAAATGTGCTCCCTAGGAAAAAAATGTGTATATTTTTTCTGTTTCAGGGTCTTCAGTTTCCCAATGATAATTCAAGTTGTTTGGAGAAAAATGGAGAGCTTTTTAAAAAAAAAATAATAATAATAGTGTAAAAAATGTTGAAAAAACCTATATTTCATCAAAAAAGAAAGTTTGGATGGAAACTTACACAGCCCTGTTAAAAGACCCTGGTCTTCCTCATTTCTGAATGCACTGCAATACTCAATCTTTACTAACCATCCAGTTCCCACACAGAGCTAACCTAAATCAATGTCTTGAAGACCCCAAATCATTTTCCGCTACTGCAGCACATGCAAATAGTTCTTCTTTACAACACACCTATAAGGGTCACTGAAACAGGACTAGTTTGGAACAAAAGGAAGGGGGGCAGGGGAAATATGTTCTCCAACCAAGGGTTTCTCCCTAAAGGCTTTGGGCTAGATCTACAAAGGCACATAAAAATTAGACCACTCCATCAAACAGTAGAACATTCACAGACAGTAACAAAAATTATTAAAGGTCTTTATAACAGCCTTTTATGTACTTAGAAACATGAAGGTTGGAAGGGATCTCAGAAGGTCCTCTAGTCCAACCCCCTAATCAAAGCAGAAACAACCCCCAATTAAATCATCGCAGTTGAGGATTTATCAAGCAACATCTTACAAATCTCCTGAGGATGGAGATTCTACCACCTCCCTAGGTAACTTCTTCCAGTGTTTCATCTCCCTCCTAGTAATTCCCCCCCACCCATATCCAACCTACATCTCCTCCACTGTAACTCCACTCCACTGAGACAACTCTTCCAAGTTCTGTCATCTGCCACCAATAAGATTAGCCTACATCCATCCTTCCTGAAAGCCAAGTAGTTAAAGGCGGCTGTCAAGTCCCCTCACTCTTCTTTTCTGCAACCTATACAGGTCTCGTTCCTTCTGCTTCTCCTAGTAACTCATGGGCTCCAGTCCCCTAATTGTCTTTGTTGCCTGTTGATGGACTCTTTCCAATTTGTCCACAACATGGTGTCTTTTTTCCACGTCAGATATAGAGGAACTTGATAGCTGTGGGTCCCTTACTCACCCCCACCCCCACCTCCACCCCAGCTGAGTGCTCTCATGACTGAGATATTAGATATAACTGGACAACACACTAACAAAAAAATCTCATTGCCTGCTGACCTTGATGTGTGACTCTTCCCACAGGTACTCAAGAATGTAGAGTTTGTTTCATAAAGCTGTCTTAGAAAGATAGATTCATAGAAGATTAGTGTTGGAAGGGACCTCCGGCTGTCACCTAGTCCAACATCCTGTTCACAGCAGGACTTCTCTGACTGAATCCAAATCTTGTCTATACAAGCTTGCAGTTCAGCTCCTTGAAACCAGGAGCCTCTGTCTTCCAGCTCACTGCAGACCTCACCCTCCCTGGATAGGCTGGTTCTTAGTGAACCCCAATCACCATGTCTTCAGAGTACTTCTTGCACCATTCAGCTCCCTGACAGTAGATGCTTACAGTCATTACTAAGTCCACCCCCTCCAAAGAGACAGCTCACACAGCAACTTGTTTGGTCCATGTATGCATTCATGCTGTGCTTCTTGTTGTAGCATGGATATTGACTTCTACTCAAACAAAAAGTTTAATAACAGGTGGAAAGTAAAGTGAAGCTGAGAAACAAAAAGGATTACACAGAAAACCCGAAGTACAACATGCTTCCAAGAGAATAAGCATGCCTGTAGCAAACTGAAACTAAGTTAAGCGATTCACCTAAAACAAGTTCTTAGCATCATGGACCACCAGAGCCAGAATCCAACTTTCATGAGAAAGACACTGTCCTTCCCTCTCAATGATAGACCACCCAAAGTCTTTCCCCCTCCTTCTTGTAGACTAGCCTACTTTCAAAAAATATTGTTGTTGTTTCCTCTCCAGGTTACTGGAACCATGTTGCTTTTCTCACCAGAGAGTAGAGAGGCAGAAAGTGAATCAGCACCCTGGGAGTATACCTAAAGGCTCAGAACTAGAGATTGTGTCTGGACTCTGCCTAGATCCAAATGACCACGCTGCACATGGGATCCTAATGACTGTCTACTTGAGGACTGGAAGCTTACTGGCTAGGCAGCAGTTTGGCAGAAAAAGACCTGGGAATTATAGTGGGCAAGTAACTGGAGATGTATCAATAGTGGGCCCTTATTGCCAAAAGTCTAATGCCATATTGGGCTGCATAAGTAGACACATCACCAGTAGATAGAAGGAATTGATTATTCTCCTCCATTAAACTTTGATGAGGCAACATTAGGAGTAGTGTGTCCAGTTTTGGGTCCCCCACTACAGGAAAGATGTGAACAAATTAAAAAGGAGTACAGCAGAAGACAGCAAAAGTGATTAGGGAATTGGAGCACGCAGTTTATTACTGTAACCCTTCTGCCAAGGCAAGATGGCAAAAGAAGAGTCAGGTTCTCTATGTAGGGGTTTCCAAGTAATGTACAGCACCAACCAGCTTGAGCCCCCACCCAGTCTTCTGAGAAATCATACGCTATTCCCTGCCCCCCCCCCCGAAGGGGTAAGGCTTCCCCACTCAGAAGCACGAGTCTGAGTGTGATGTACAGAACTTTTAACTTTAGTAAAAGAGAATGTAATAACCCAATAGCAGTAATCAAATCAGCGGACATAATGGGATTTTCTCCCATGCAAGCTCATGCAATAAATAAATTTGTTAGTCTTAAAAAGTGCCACAGGAGTCCTTGCTGGTTTCACGACAATATCGGGGGGCTGGGCTGAGAAGGGGAGAGACATGCAGGGTTGGGCTGAGAAGGGCAGGCACATGGGTGAGGCTGAGAGCAGGGAGATGCAGGGTAGGTCTGAGAAGGGGGAGACATGGGGTCGGGCTGGAGAAGGGCAAGGAGAGAGACACCGGGTCAGGCTGGAGAAATGCAGCGGGAGAGATACATGCAGGGCCAGGCTGGAGAAGGGAAGAGAGACACGAAGGGTCAGCGTAGAGAAGGACAAGGGGAAAGAGACACAGGTTAGGTCTGAGAAGGGGAAAACACACGAGGTTGGGATGGGGGGAAGATGTGGTGCCAGGATGAAAGGAGGGAAGATTCAGGGTCAGGCTGGAGAAGGAGGAGACCCTTGGGGTTAGGCTGAGGGGGGGATGAGGGTTGGGCTGAGAGAGGAGGAGATGGAGGGTTGGGCTGAGAAAGGGTGAGTTGCAGGGTCAAGCTGAGAAGGGAGAAAATGTGGGGTCAGGCTGAGAAGGGGAGAGACAGTGGATCAGAGTGGGGGAAGGTGACATGGGCTATAGTGCTAGGATGCAGGACTGTGCGGCTGGGCTAAGATATGGGGGGGGGGGGTTGACGTGTTGCACACTGATTGGAATGCTTCCAGCTATGTTGTGCCTTCTTTACAGCCTCTGTCCCCATGTTTCAGGTAGCTAGGAGGCCAATTAAGTAGACTTAAGCAAAATCTTAGGCCACATTGGCTTAAGTCAACTTAGTAAAGTTGACTTAATTGCTAAGTCGACTTTAGAAGTGAGAGTTATGAAGTCATTTAATACCTTCTCAATGTCATCAGATCTTTGTTTAAGCCTACTTAAGGGTCTTTAAGTCGACTTAAACCCATAGTGTAGACATATCCATACATTAGTCCATCAGTTTACCAAAGAAACTTATGCAGACATCTTGTGTTTCCAGTTAGGTCGACAACCCTTCACAGTCTCTAAAATCTACACAGCTTTAGAGTAAAAAGAAGAAAAGCCCCACTAGTTTATTGAATAAAACCTGATTTTAAGTGAGTATACAGTAGGGGTGGCCAAACTTATGGACCTCAAGAGCCAAGCAAGTCAATTATTAAAATTTCGAGAGCTACACTGAGGCATGTAACCACATACTTTTACCTACTCCAAAATTACTAAGCTTAAAATTCATTGCACACTTTAATTTTGTCATAAAAACAGGGCAAATATTGATCCTACTAATGTCAGATTCTAATAATAACTTAAAGTACCATGAAAATGAGGCCTATACAGTAAAAACTTAACTGCTGCTGGATGTAGAACACTGCAGGCTAGTGGCAAGTTTTTTTTTTTTTTTTTTTTTTTTAAACCTGGTCAGTAACTTGTTAATGCAGTACCTAAATGCTCTCTCAGGTGCTGATCTCTAGGTATTGCACAATGTTTTAATTTAACAAATTTCACTCTGGAATACAGTGCTTCACAGCAGGAAGTTGTTCCAAAAATTGAAAGTAATCTACACTCAGTTTTAAACTTTTCTCCTTTGTATTTTCATTTCTTATTGTTCCAAGTCATGTTTAGGACTTGCAAAACACAACTTTATTTTAATATTGAGTAAACTGCATTAGGGCCTATGAGAAAATCTAAACATGCTGCGGCTTCCCCAACCATGCCACACTCCCCCACCACTCTTGTTACTGCTTCCCTACTCCCTCTTACCATGCTGCCGCTTCTCTGCTCTCCCTGAACATGCCACACTTCTGCCCCCCCCCCCCCCCCCAGCCCAACCATGCCGTGGCTTCCCTGTTGGCTCTGACCTTGCCGTGCTTTCCAAATGTCTCTGACCATGTCATAGCTTCCCGGAAGTTCAGTACCATACTGCCATTACTTGTGGGCTCTAACCTTGCCATGCTTTTCCCACATCTCTGACCATGCTGCCCTTCCCTGCTGGCTCTGACTATGCTGCCCTTCCCTGCCAGCTCTGACCATGCCGCCACTTCCCTGCAGTCCCCAACCATACTGCTGCTTCCCTGCAGACGCGAACATGCTGCTGCTTTCCAAATGGCTCTTACCATGCCACTGCTTTTCTGTTATCCCTGACCATTGTGTACTTCTCTCCCCTGTCTCCCACTATTCCACCCGTCCTTGCCATGTTTTTCCATGACCCACACTTTTTCCTTGAAGAGCTGCAGTTTCACCATGCCTGGTATATAGCAAATCAATGCATGATCAATTAACTGGCCTCTTAGGAGTTAACCATTACCAAACAAAATAATTCTAACCTAAAGTTTACTTCTGTAGTACCTTTCAGCCTTACTCACATGACTGGCTGATTATGACTTTACAACTAATCTCTGCTCTTCCCTGGGGAAGGCACCTTTCTTGTACGTGGAGATGTTTAAAGACTGAGTTTTTCTCAAAAAAAGTGTATATCAGTTCCAAGTGTGACTATTTCTCCTCTTCCTTAAGGCCAAATGATTCCCTTTGTTCAGCAAAGTGTTACCCCCAAAATTAATCAAATCAGTTAATTTACTACTTTCCAGACCGTCCAGCAGTCTGGGTTTTTTAATTTGGGAAACCCTCAGGGGCAATGGGGTCCGCTTTTCACCTAAATGGACAGATACCAGAACCCCAGGGTAAATGTCCCAAGTGGGGGATACGGCTGCAGCCCACCGATCACGCACAGACCAGAAGCAATAAAGGATTTAGAGCCAATAACTTATCAAATGCAAAAATCAGATTTATTGTAGTATCTGTTCTAAACAATTAATAAGAAACTTCTATTCCTTTAATAAAACCACACAACATTAATCTTAATATATTAACACCACTCTATACAATTATAACTTAAAACACAACACTTAGGACATTCAGCAAGTGGGGATCAGGCACCTGCTGGATGGAGAGATCTCAACTCTTATTACTACTCCTTTAAATCTTAAGCTGGGTTTCTATTTCACTCTTCCTATGCAGTTTACTTATAATCATAGAGTTACATTGTAAGGCTTTGGCTTCCTGGCAGTCCTATAAAGATCTTAGGGCTTTCTACTAGTGTTCCTCCCCTCCTTGGGACCCATTTCTTACCCCAGAAATTGATGAAACAAAGTATCTTTTCTTTTGCTGGCAGCTGTCAGCTGGAACTCTGCTGCTTCCTAACTGTCCGGTTAGATCTGGTCTGGTTGCCGTGGAGACTGGAACTCAGGCACAGCTTGGAATGTTCAGCAGCTTGCAGGTGCAGTGCTTAGAGACCTGAGCTCCAAGATATCAGCCGTGGCTCATAAGCTCTACATAGGACTCAGTTAGCTATTTGCTTATGAGTTGTATCGAAAAGCCCTTTTGAGACTGAGTCCAAAGACCTAGCTCCCAGGCTCCCATTAGAGATGTTGTCACTCTCTCTAGGGTGAGTGTGAGTGAGACTCCTTAGTGCAGCAGAAACATAGCCAGAGGCCAGTGGAACCCAGTAAGGAGTGGGAGAGATCTCCAAAGCTTTGCTCCGTGCAGCGCTTTTTATTCATTCTTCTGCCACTCCCATCTTCTCTTTGACCAATCTCAAAGGTATGATTTCATCTCCACCCAGTTGGAAAAAGGGTGATTTCACCTGTCACCTGACCAAAAATCAATACTTTTGATGGGTCTTTTGACAGGGGGTGGACACCTTAGAATCCTTGATGGGAGGGGGACTGAGTGAGTTCAAAAGTTCAAAATCTTCCTCCATCTTGACCTACTTTTCCAAAAAGAGTACTTGTTGAATCTGCTGATAGAGATATACCTATGGAATCTGCTGAACCTCTGATCTCTCCAATTCACTTGCTGAATGCCCTTTTATTTATTTATTTATTTATTTATTTAAAAACACTGATAGATGATTGATTTATGAATTCTTTACCATTAATTACTGCATATTATGCTGTTTTCCAGCTTTGACATAAAACTTCTGCTAAATTGCCTTACTATTTTCTACCCCTATGTGTCCTTATATTTTTTAATTATTTTTATTTATTTATTTATTTGTTTGTTTCTCTGTGATACTAAAGAGATGGCAAAAATCTCAGGCTACAGAGGGATGGGAGATGTCTCCCTCTCTGACTAAAGGGTGTGTCTACACTTTGGTTTTAAAGTGAAACAACACCGGTTGTTTCTCTTTAAAAAAAAATTTGGTCCACACAACGTTTTGTTGTTTCAATATGACAAGCTCCATCATATCTAAACAACAAAAAATTAGACTGAAATAATAAGATCTGGCAGGAATCAAAAGGATCCTTGAATTGAGCCGGTCATTTCAAAACAACACTGTTGGGAGGCATTGTTTCAAAATCACGTTGTCTCTATTTAAGGGGTTGACCTTCCTCTCAGGGTGCACAGCACCCTGGAAGGAAGACAAGCCCCCTCAGTACCCTGGCCAGGGAGGGGGGAATGCAGGGTGGGCAGCGGTAGAAATAACCAGGAGCCCGGCATCCCCCACCACTGGCTGGGCAGCAAGGGCAGGGAGTCCTGCGCTGGACTTCTCCGAACCTGGCCAGCTGCATGGGGAAAGGGAGCCCGGTGCACCAGCATCCCTTGGCTGCTGGCTGGGCTGTGGGAGCATGGAGCCTGGTGTGCCCCATATCCACCTGAGCTAGTCTGGCACACAGGGAAAGGGAGCTTGGAACACCCCAGACCCTCCCATTACCAGGGCATGAGTGGGGGCAGGGATTGCTGGGGTCCTTGCATCCCTCACTGCTGCAAGGCGGAGGAGGGGAGGCACAGATCATCAGGCGCCAGGCATCCCCCCATGCTTGCAGGACAGTGGGGGGACAGCGATCACTGGGAGCCTGGCCTCCTCCACTGCTGCAGGGTGGGCGGGCAAAGAGTGCCAGGCACCTGGCATCCCCCCACACTTGCAGGGCAGCAGGAGGAACAGAGATTGCTGGGCACCCTGCATCCACCACTGCTGCAGGGTGGGCAGGGAGCGGAGATCACTGGGAACTCGGCATCTCCCCCACGCTTGCAGGGAGGTTGGGGGACAGAGATTGCTGGGCATCTGGAACCCCCTGTGTTTGCAGGGCAGCAGGGAGGCAGAGATTGCTGGGCGCCCAGTATCCCCCATTGCTGCAGGCAGTGGGGAGCAGAGATCACTGGGTACCCGGCATCTATTTGTGCTTCAGTGTGGCAGAGGGGGCAGAGCTGGCCGGACACCCAGCATCCCCCACTGCTGCAGGGCAGCGAGGAACAGAAATCATCAGGCACCTCGCATGCCCCCACACTTGCTGGGTGGCAGGGAGTGGTGATTGCTAGGTGCCCGTTGATCTCCACCCTGCCACCCTGCAAGCGTGGGGGGGATGCCGGGTGCCCGATGATCCCTGCCCTCATGCACCTGGCTAACAGGGGGGTGTGGGATGCACTGGGGTCCCTCTCCTCACATGCCTAGCTAGTGTGGGGGAGGCGGATGCAGGGCGTCCCTGGGTTCCTGGCCTCCACACCTGGCTAGCTTGGGGGATGCCAGGTATGCTCCCTGGCTTCGCTGCCCTGCAGCAGCTAGGGATGCTGGGTGCCCAGCAATCCCTCCCCCACTGCCTGGCCACTGGCCTCCATTTCTGTGCCACCTGTCCAGCAGTGGTGGGAGCCTGCTGTGAGGGGCTCCATTCACTGCGCATCCAGCAGCTGCGGGGGATGCTGAGCGTGCGGGGTGCCATCTCCTCCTTGACTGGCTGCGCCAGAAGGCTGCAGCCAGTCTGGGTGGATGTCTTTGCCCCAATTGGCTTTTGGAGCCCAGAGCCAGTGGGGGCTTTTTTCCCCCTGCCACTGGCTCTTCTGGGAAGAGCCACGTTGCCACACCTCCCATGGTCCCCCTCCCCTGAATTGAACTAGCAAGTCCTGCCCCGGACATGCTATTTTGATTTGGGTTTTTTTTGTGGGACCTGTTAAATCGATTTTAGTTAAATCAATTTAATGATTGTTATATCGATTTAACTTAAATCACTTCCAGTTAAATCAATATAATTCTGTGTGTGTAGAGATAACCAAGGTGCTACAGACATTTAACTACTCCATTGTCATTCCTATTTTCTCTGGATGTATGCTTGTGGCTCTGAATGTTTATGTGCTGGGAGACAGCTGTGATTTTTTTCATGCCACACCTCCCATCAAGCCATCTGAAACCAATGAGTACATATTTCATATTTGTACACATACATGATGCCACAGGAAACTTGCTAGTATAAGATTAAAGTTGATTATGTTATGAGCATCCAAAACAGAACCTTGCATGGCATGTTTTGCAGTAAATCATACAATTACTTGACAAAGTGAACAGAAAAATTACACAGATCATAATTTAGAGGTGCAGAGGGGGATGTGTCCCATGACACAACAATAATCTTCTGTGATTGTGTGGTTCTATGACTCAACCAGGTAACTTTGTTTCCTTTTCAGTGTCCAAACAGCTCACCTGTGCTACCCTCAGTTTCATTTTGGCTTGTTTGTTTGTTCTGCAACTCTTCACTGTTGCATGTCTCCTGTCCCAGAGGAGGCATCCACTGAAAGGAATTTTTTCTTTCCTAATAATGCCATGGGTATTCCATGGACTCTGGATGCCATAGAAGTTTTCTTGCTTACTCAGTCATCCAAGATTGTCAGACTAAGCAAGGCTCATCCATCTCAGCTGGTGGTAACTGACAAGGATTCCTGAGATTTCCCCCCAATGCACTTTGTCCTGAGTCACTGCTGAAATGATTTTTCTGGACAGAGGGACTATCTCACCCAGGTAAGTGTTGGAAGGAAATATCAGGAAAGAGCCAGTTAATACCCTAAATTGCCAAATACAAGTATGTTTCTGATGTCTGGGATTACTATTTTCTTTCTTTCTTTCTTTCTTTCTTTCTTTCTTTCTTTCTTTCTTTCTTTCTTCATTACACATTGTGAAGAAGAAAAAAGTCTTGAAAAGCAGAGTAAGAGCTTGTCTAAGTGGCCCCAAAGTTGGATCTACAGGGGCATGAATTGCAATTTTGTTTCTCCTGTGAGGACCCTGTGAATGCAATGCAAATCAAGTACATTTTAGTTCATACTTACAGAATCTAGACAGGGCATTTACAAACAACCATGCTACACAGTTGTGCAGTTCACATCCTGGCAATCCAAACTGTGTGGATATCTTCAAATGCCCTAAGACAGGGGTTTTATAATTTCTTTTAATTTCTGGACGCTCACAAAATTTTATAAGGAGGTGTGTTCCGCTTTTGAAATTTGAGACATAGTCTGAGGTCCTAGTTTGTGGAATTAAAAAGTTTTACTGAAGAAATGTACAGTATATCAGTGTTGGATTTAAGTATTAGGAAATGTACTCACAAATCAATCCCATTCAATATCAGAGGGAAAAGTATACTTGTTTCCCCAAGGCTCCATGGAAAATACAGCTCTATGAAGCAGTGTGAGATATGATGTGGACAACACATTTGATAAATGTGCACTGCTACAGAATTCTGTTTTTGAATTTTAAAGAAAGCATGTTGAAATATTTGACTGACAAACACTGCCATGCTGGAAAAAAAGCTCTGTTTTCCAAAGTAAATGGAAATCTGTGAGAAAAAATAGTATCTTTTCCCATTTTTGTTAGCAAAGTTTTTATTTCCCTCGCTCTCTTTATACTTTTTACTCCTCTTTCTTTGACAGAGCATTGTGGAAAGGGAAACAAAAACAAAAGTGAAGGGGAGGAGAAGTGAATAATAGCTAAAAAAAAGAAAAAGAAAAAAGAAAACTAAACTACTGAGCTGTTCCTTTTCAAAACCTGCCCAATGAAAATTATTTTGAAAATTTCATTTGTTTTTGTGACAATTCTACCATTTATCCATTTGCTGTAGGCTCCAACCTGGATTATCAGTGCCTTATGCAGGTACTATATTAGGGGTGGCCAAACTTATGGAACTCAAGAGCCACAGAAGTTGACTATTAAACCTTCAAGAGCTGCACTGAGGCATATAGCCATACACTTTTACGTACTAAATTGATTTGCTGACGTTCTTCCACAAGCCACACTTTTTCATTCAAGAGCCACATGTGGCTCCCGAGCCGCAGTTCGGCCACATCTGTACTATATAAACATACATGCAGACGTATCCCCTGCTGCAAAGAGATTTCAGTCTGGGCCTGTCTGCAATTCAACTGGGAGTGTGAGTTCCTCTTAGTTAGACACTGTTGGGGAAATAAACAAATCAGGGCCCTCAATGAGACCCCTGACCCCCTGATGATGAAGGCCCGTTCCCAGCTGAGACTCCAATACGCAGAGAACGAGGTGTGGTTCAGGTTTCTTTATTGGTCAGCTGAGCAACAAAGAACACTGCCTCAGAGGGAAACCCAAAGAGGTCAGCCCATCGAGCAGCAGGCCCCCTCACCCCAAAAGAAGGGAGGGTGAGAGTGAGCCCCGATCAGCAGCATCACCACATTTTTATCCTTTACAGCATGATAATATTATGTTAATGCTTACATGATTGACAGCATTTACAGACCCTTATTCGGTTATATTAACATTATTAAATGCATATTAATGATTACAGGATGCATACAATTATCCCCGCCTCTGTTTACTGTTGTCATCATTTGCAAGAACCTGGGCAGCCGCAGTACCTGCAAACTCATTAACTTCAGCCTAAAGACGCTGATCTTACAATTTAGAAAGGCCTTGAAGCCAGGGATAATGAGCAAAAGATAGAAGGTGGTACTCCCTTCTTATTCTCAGCATAGATGAGACCTTGTAGCCCACATTCCCTGCTCGGATAGCTGAGCACAAAGCGTGAGAGAGGGGAGATAACAAACTTTTATGAGGCAACCTAGGCAGCTTGTTTAAAGTAATTGAATATATAGCCTTGCCCGAGAAATGACCCCATGACCATGGCTAACTACAGCTGCTATTAGGCTTATACTATAGCATCTTATCCTATTGTATTAACACAGAATTGGATCCCCAATATCAAACGGACCCCTAATATCAAATATCCCCTAACAACACATACACACATACTATTTTTAACTGCATTGTTATCCTCATGGGGTATACAATTCTACCCCAAAACTTAGACACCTATTCACATTCCTGATCCAAACTGGGATTCCTGAAGAAGTGTCTTGACTGTTACTTTTAAAGATAAGAATGGATATGCTTGGTTCAGATGCATTCACAATTCTATGTGCAGTGTAGGTGTGCAGGGCCGGATTAAGGCAGAGGTTTTTGGGGCTGCAGCCCTGAGCTATGGAGGGGTGGGGGGGAGGGGAGGACAGTGTCTTGCTAAAATCCGCCCCTGGTGCCCTAAGCAGCGTACTGCGCCACTGACTGTCAGTCTGCCATTCTGACCCCAGACTGGCTTGTCTTCTCCAGTTGGTTCAGGATCTGCTGGGACTGAGCAGTAAACTGGAGGTCAGGGCAGGAACACCACAGGTGGCAGACTCTGGTCCAAAAGTCCTGGCTGCCATAGCACCAGTCAGGCCCCTCCACGGTGCTGGCTGGACTGTGGACCCCCACCCTCACAGCACCAGGGGGCATGGGCCTGAACCCCTCACCCAGAACTGGCTGGGCCAGGCTACCCTGTCCCTAGGCTAGTTATCGCGGTGGTGAAATGGGGTCTACAAAAGGGGCAGTCCTGGCTCCCCGGATCCTTGATCTAGCTCTGTAGACATGCCTGAAGTAAAAGCACATGGCAGTATCATCTCACAGGGGTGATCCAGCTAAAAATACTGTTAAGACAGTGACTCAATACATCACCTGTAGAGTTCCTGTGATAGGCTATTCCTTGTAGTTAAATAGCCATGTTAAACTGATTAGAGTTATTGATATGTAGGTTTTATTTTTAAAGAATGAAAACCACATGCAAATTGTATTTGTCCGTGTTTACCAGTATCTTGTTAGAAGTTTAGCAATGTGATATCTTTAACCTGTAGATGTTAAACTTCAGTCCTATCTATAATATTTCAACACTATATTCTATTGATTCATGGATTAATAGGGAAGATTAGCATTCAGATGGAATTTATAGCAAACAAAGATCTTTGTCTTTATTTGTCTTTGACAATTTATTAAACTATAAGTGAACTGTTTGAATTCTTTTCTGCTAGCAAGTCCAACAAATTATAGGTGTATATGCAGTGAGGGAAATATTAGGTGATCTCCTTTGTAGAATAGTAGGGAAGGTGCCATAGTATAGGCCTTATAGGGGCTGCAGGTTGCCATGGTAGTGGGGTTGTTTCTCAGGCAAGTTATATATCTAAGTTCCTTTAACAAGTGGCCTAGAGTTGATAGTTAAAGTGTGTTATCTCCCCTTTCTCATGCTTTTTCTTCTGACCATCTGGACAAGGAATGTGAGCTAGACTGTCCCATCTTTGTTCTAACTGAAAAGGGAGTACTACCTCCTATCTCCTGCTCAGCCTTCTTGGCACCATAGCCTCACAAGAATGTAAAGTCAGCATCTCTAGGCAGAAATTAATGAGTTTGCACGTACTGCGGCTGCCCAGGATAATGCAAATGATGTCAACAGTAAACAGAGGCGGGGATAATTATATGCATTCTTTAATCATTAATATGCATTTAATAATGTTAATGTAACCATATAAGGGTCTCTAAAACATTGTCAATCATGTAAGCATTATCATAGCATTATCATACTGTACTGGATAAAAGTGTTGTGATGCTGCCCCTCGGGGCTCTCTCTTGCACTCGAGTTGTTGGGGGGGCCTGCTCGGAGGGGTTAGCACTTCTTTGCTGCCCTCTGATGCAGTTCCTTTTCTTATTCAGCTGAATAATAAATCCTGAACCATACCTCGTTCTTTGCTTATTCGAGTCTCAGCTGGGAACGGGCCTTCATCATTGGGGAGGATCAGTGGTCTCTCTTTCCAGGTTGAGAGCCCTGATTAATTTGTCCCTCACAATGCCGAGGAAACAGAGATTTATTCAAAGCTGCAATTTACATTTCATATTCTTCATCAAAGGAACACCTGCTGTGAAACATTGCTGCAACATGGTTTATCCACTGAACTTCAGCTACAGACTTTAGGGTCTGATCCTCACTACCTCAGATCAGCTTCAATTTTACTAGGGGAAATCACAAAACTGAGGTTTCCGTGTGTGCTCTGAATTCTCCCTGCAAATTCACAAGGAAGAATTTGAACAAACTCTGAACTTGGACTGCCTATTGTATTATAAATCCTTTGATCTGATTCAAGGACTTTTACAAATCTCACCGTCTCTGCTATAAATCTGACCTAAGAAATTTATTCATATATGTGTGTTTCTTTTAATCACAGTAACTCTAATTCTTTGCTTTTCAAAAGAAATCTTAGAGGTAGTTAACAAGGATTGGCTGTAAGCATGAATTTGGAGAAGATCTGAAATATCTGTTGGCCTGGCAGGTAATGTGTCTAATATCTTGAGACTGATAGAACTTTATATCTGGTGAATAAAGTTTTTTGTGACCTTCAATGTATTACACTTGGCTGTCTGGATAGGAGCCAATAGTTGGATTGCTTAACAGGGACTGTCTTTTGGCTTCTTGTTAACCAATAAGGTATCATAGGAACTGTTTTGTTACTGGCTTAGTGAATCTGATTATTGAATGAACACACAGTTTTGGGGATCATCTGCCCAATTTTTTTTTTTTTGCTTTGATTATGACCAGCCCCCCTCCCCGGCAACCATGGTCACACTATGATATCATGATCTTCTTATGCTTTATAAGTTTATACTAGTGAATTACTGTTTCAGACCTTTACTATGCTTATTTGTGCAGCTTCCAAGTCTGAAGTTCTCTAGATCAACTATAAGGCCTTTTAAAACTTTAGATTAAAAAAAAGAGAAAATTCAGGCCTCAAAATAATAACTGATGTTAGAGAGTTTATTTTTGCTTACAGATAAACCAATAGATTTTTTAAAGGTATTTACACATGTAATGGGATTCTTAAAGCACCCTGGGCACCTATAAATCATTTCTTCAAGGAGCATTAGGTGCCAAGATGTTTCTAAAAATCTAATGGACATCTTTTTTGTTTGTTTGTTTTTTTGTTTTGGGTTTTTTTTTGTTTTGTTTTGTTTTGTTTTGTTTTTTTTATTAAATCTGTCCCTTTGTTTTTAAATTCCCTCCAGTCACTTGGGTGTTGAGTTATTGGCTATGCATAGGGAATAAAAGTTTAAAAGAAAATTTTAAAAAAGTTATAATTTTATCTGAGATTTTTCCATCCCTCACCCCTTCCACAAAAAGGGAAAAAAAAGAACTGGTGTCATTAAAAATAATGTTTCTCATTTATTTTTATTTTTCCTTTCTCTCAATTTGTTAACACACTTCCCTCTCACCTACTCTTTCTGAGTTGGATGGCGAGGGAAAAAATAATAAGCCAGAAGGTAGGAAAAAATGATGTTTCAGTTTATTATTAACTTTTAATGTTTCCAGTGAGGAAAAAGTGAGAAAAAGTTGTAAACTTATTATAATGGATTTCAAACTAAATATGACTCAATCATGTAATAGTGTGTTAAAAAGTGAATTTATTCAGGGATTTATTAGCAGGACTTTTCTATCCAAGACACAAGAAGTAATTTTTCTACTCTACTAAGCACCGATAAGACCTCAACTGGAATATTATGTCCGGCTCTAGACACCACACTTTGAGAAAGACTGTAGTCAGACCAATGAAGGTTGTGGTGGGGAGTCTAGAAAACAACCCATGAAGAAAAAAATCACTTGTATTTGGTCTGGAAAAGAGAGACTAAAGGGGACATGATAACAGTCTTCAAGCATATAAAAGGTTATTATGAAAAGGAAAGTGATATTTTTTTCCTTATCTACTGAGAACAGGGCAAGAGTTAATGGACTTAAATAGCTTCAAGAAATATTTAACATGGATATTATGAAATAATTTTGAAAATGTAAAACAATCAAGGAGTCCTGTGGAACTTTTAAAGACTCTCTCTCTCTCTCTCTCTCTCTCTCTCTCTCTCTCTCTCTCTCTCTCACACCCACCCACCCACACCCACACACACAAAATGTGATAGTCTTTAAAAGTTTTGCTCAACTATACTAACATGGCTAGCCCTTTGCAATTTGTAAATGTAAGAATAAGTAAGCATTGCAACTAATTCTCCTAAGGAGATGCTGGATGCTCCATCATAGAGATTTTTAAGAGCAGCATAAACAAACAGATAACAAATCAGGAATGGTGTAGAGAATACTTATTCCTAATATAGTGCAGGAGATGAGATTAGATGACCAACTGAAGATTCTTGCCAGTCATGCATGGCTATGATTCTGTAATTCTATCAAAGAGAAAGATGGAATTCTGACATTGTGGGGAAATAAACATTTCTGGAAATCTCAGAAGCAATCCTTTTATTTTTTTTTTTTTTACCTTGATGTTATTTATTTACCATTTTTTGTCAAATAGAGAAATCTTTGATGTCTACTTCTCCTGAGAAGAGATAAGTGACACCCAGCAGCTATACTGTCTCTTCGTTTTGTATATTCTAGCTATGGAGAACCAGACAGAGGTGAATGAGTTCATTCTGCTGGGCCTAACCAGTCTCCAGGACCTGCGTTGTTTACTATTCACTCTCTTCCTGATGCTTTACTTCGCCAGCACGCTGGGGAATGGGGCCATCATGGTCATTGTAATGGCCGAGCCCCGGCTTCACACACCCATGTACTTCTTCTTGGGTAATCTTTCCTGTCTGGATATCTTCTATTCGACTGTCACAGTGCCCAGGATGCTGGCTGACTTCCTCTTGGAACACCAAACCATCTCCTTCACTGGCTGCTTGGCCCAACTCCACTTTTTCCACTTCCTGGGCAGCAGTGAGGTCATACTTCTGGCTGTCATGGCGTACGACCGCTGCGTGGCCATCTGCAACCCATTGCGCTACATGCTGGTTATGAGCCCACAAATCTGCCTTTTCCTGTCAGTGGCAACCTGGTCCACCGGCTTTCTGCATGCCTTGATGCACACAATCATGACCTCTCAGCTGCACTTTTGTGGCCCCAACCGCATTCGTCACTTCTTCTGTGACATCAAACCTCTGCTGAGCCTGGCTTGCAGCAGCACCCGTCTCAACTTGAGTCTCCTCAATATTGTTTCTGGGACCATTGCTCTGAGTACCTTAATCATCACTCTTCTCTCCTACTTCTACATCATCTATTTCCTCTTCCTGAAGGTCCAGTCCTGGGAAGGTAGGAGGAAGGCCTTCTCCACTTGCACCTCTCACCTAACTGTGGTTGCTCTACTTTATGTACCAGTACTCTTCAATTACCTGCCTCACTCCATGGGAGGCTCTTCTGAAAGGGAGATGATAGTCACCCTCATGTACAGCGTCATCACTCCAGTCCTGAACCCCCTGATATACACCTTGAGGAATCAGGAGATGAAATCTGCCCTAAGGAAAGCAGTGGGAAGATGGCTTCTCTATGGGGAAAAAAGAATAAATTAAAGAGAATACTCAACAAGTATTTCTTATATTGTCAATGGAAGTGGACGTGTGGAAAATATTTTGTAAGGGCAAGCTTGTCTGAGGTACCTGAAAACACACTATATTAGTTTTCAGATATCTTACTATTTGTACTACAACACTGTACCTAAAATTGTACCTAAATTGTACCTAAAATATCTACTGATGACAATAGAAGCATGGAGACACTTCTCCCCCCGACCACCTCTGAAAAAAAAGAAATTTATTAAAAATTGGAAGGAAGGTTCCTCCTCCCAAGTTTTCAGTGGAAAATTTTGATGCTTCAATGTAAACCTAAATGCTAAAAATGTTTTTCTCTCTAGAAACTTAATATTGAAAAACACTCAGCTGAAGACTGTTCAAAATAAAATTCAGGGGATTTAAACTTCTTTTTGCTTAATGGGGGGAGTTGTAATTTGTGGATGAATAATGACATGTTCCATGAACAATTTTGTTGTTGTGAAAACAATTTTTTCATTAAAAATGGTTATGCTTAGAGCAATTATACTTGAGAACCATTCCT
>ML682303.1:0-40285 GCA_007922195.1 Podocnemis expansa | reverse complement strand
AGACGTGTAGAACGTCAGGCCTCTTGGGTCCCAGCACAGGACACCATCCACTAGGCTAAAGTGGAACAAGGAAGAAGCAGCCTCTCCGCTCTGTCTGATCCCAGCTGGACTGGGGGAGGTGGGGTATACAGAAACGCTGAGGTGCTTGTCCAGGACCGGTTGGGAAGTCTGGTGAATTTTAGCAGCAAGCCTCTAATAAGGCTCACAGAGCTTAACAAATCATGATACTCAGGACTTGTCTACACCTAAAACCATATGAGGGTCCAGCCAGGGCCATACTTGGGATGGGGGGGGGGCAAGTGGGGCAACTGCTCCAGGCCTCACAGTTCAGTGGGCACCACCCTGCCTCCCCCCCCCCCAGCCCCACATTGCCTTCCATGCCATTTCAGAGGTGGGCATGCTGTGGTGTGGTGACACTTTCAGCCCCAGCCTCAGAACAATGTGACCACATGCCAGCCCAGGGAGGACCCACTCACACCCCCTGACATGCAGGAAAGGGGCAGGGCTGATTGACTCGTGGCCCTGGGGACGGGGCTGCTGCAGCCATGGGCGGCCAGGCCCCGGATCCCTGGGTGGAGACAGGGCCGCCATGGCAGCCAGTGGCTGAGCCCAGGATCTCCGGCCCGATTGGGCCGGAGATCCGGGGCACTGGCGCTGGGGTTTGGGGCACGTGCTTAGCGCCAGCAACGCCCCTGCTCATCTTTACTAAATTTCATCTTGCTGAATTCAGACTAGTTCTCAAGTGTATCAAGGTTTTTTGAATCCTAATCCTGCCTTCCAAAGTGCTGGCAGAGTGCTTACTCCATTATCTAGGGTGCGAACAACAACATTTAGCAACACTGGCTCCAGAGCTGATCCGTGCAGGACCCCACTAGATCAGCCTTCCCAGTGAACTGCTGATAACTACTCTTTGAATATTGTCTTCCAACAGCTGTGCACCCACCTTCCAGTCATTTCCTCTAGCTCTCATTTCCCTAGTATCAATAGGAGACTGTCACCCAGAACTAAGCCTCTGGTCCCAAGACACCAAGGGAAGGGATGAGAGGAGCAGCAGGTGTCTCCCTCTGAGGAGAATGCTTTACTGTAGTCAAATACTCAGTCCTGTGGGGCTAAAGTCCAGCACCTGAAGCCCTGTACAAACAGCACAGTTGGAGGCTGATAGCCAGAGAGGCCGAGTGCTTTAGTGGCTGGTGCTCCCCATGGCTTCAGCTGCAGCTGCTATTGCCCAGCTCTGGGGTGAAGTAGGGCCCTTACCGAGGTCCCTACATATGGGTTCAGGCTGTAGGTGCCAAGGAGTTGACAGCCCCATGAAGGATGCAACATCTGTGTCTGATGAGCGAGATGTTAGCAGATACAGTAACACTTCCCCATCAATTTAGCTGTAACCCCACAGCTCCCAGGAGGAAGAGGGAAGGAGGCTGCAGGTCCACAGTCCTTTGCAGGGTCAAGACCACATTCACAAAGCCTTAGTCAGGTGCTGACAGCCCTGTGGGCTCCATATGGGGACTCCCAAGGCAAGTAGCACTAGGGGATTGTCAGGGCTGAGCCCGAACCTGCTGAACTCCAAGGGCTGGTGGGGGTTGGGGATGGGCAGTGCCCAACCCCTACTTGCTGGGGGCTAGAGGGCAGGTTGGAGGCTCAGGGTAGCCAGAACAGAGGCAGGAAGCAGAAGTTACAACACAGAAGCAGCTGCCTCTCACTGGCTGCTCTGCAACCCCTGAGCCTTCAGGCACCAAGCACACACAGCCTTCCCCACACATGGGGACGTAGAGCTGGACAGATGGACAAGATAGAGCCCTGCCCAGGGAAGGAGAGGATCAGCATGGGCTGGGGGGGTGGGGCTGGGACCTCAGGAATAAAGGCTCTGGGGCAAGGGATGGGTGTAGCTGGAGGCTGATGAAGGAACTGGCCACATTGGCATGTCAGGAAGAATAAGAGGGACCTTCCCCAACTTCCCTGACACCCAGGTCATGCAAGGGGGCAGGTCACCCCAGGGTCACCTGTACCTCTGTGCTGAGTTGCAAGGGGCTAGAGAGGCCCGTGGGAGGGGAGAGGAGAGGAGAGGATGGAGGGAGTTTCAAACAGAGGCAGCAGCTCCAGCATGGGCTTCTCTCTGGAGCACAGAGCAGGTAGGAGTTGTGGCAGGCTGGAGGCCCTGGTCAGGCGGGGGGAGAGAAAGGGCTGCCTGGGGCCAAGGGGGCTTCCCTGCATGGGCTCCAGCCCCTGGATGGAAGCAGGGAATTAGTCCCTGGCCTCTGGGCCCCAGGTGGGACGGTGGGGGTGCCAAAAGCCTCCAGACCCCAGGTGGGATTCTCCCAAACCTCAGGGGCCCATGTGGGACTGGTGGGGGTGTCTTTAGGCCTCTGGGGCCCAGGGAGGACTAAGGGGGCTACCCCTAGGCTTCTGGGCCCTGGGTGGGACTGGGGGGGTGTCCATAGACCTTCAGGCCCCGGGTGGGATGGGCAGGGTGCCCCCAAGCCTCTGGGGCCCATGTGGGACTGTCAGGGGTGTCCCTAGGCCTCTGGGCCCCAGTTCGGGCAGTGATAAGAGAAATGTTAGAAGTCTAGGTTGTACTTACCTTTGTATGCCTTTATATCATTATATATGAAGATGGTAAATGTTATGATCATGTAGGTAAGGTTGATGTGATGAGTTAATTTGATTATGTTAATTGGTACTGTTCATATTCACTGTTAAATCCTTGTTCTGTGTCTCCCCAGCAGTAGCTGGTTTGTTCAGTAGGTTTACGTAACTTAGTGCAGCTTGGACTGTGACTAATGGCTACACTAAGTAACCACTTCAGACTCTGGGCAGTCAGCCAAGGCAGGGGGATTCGCCTGGAGACGGCACATGGCTGGCAGGAACTTTCCAGAGCTCCTCTGGTGCTAGACCACAAGACTGAATTGCGCGAAAAAGGGGATGCTCAACGGGCCCTCTGGATCGGCTGGGGACCCCAGATTTAAGGGGGTTTCCTGCCTGAGCCCGGGGCTTCACGCTGCGCTCTGCACCAGAGAGACCCAGGGTCCAGACTCTTGAGGAGGACAGCCCTGACTCACTGAGGCCTCTCTGGGAAATTAGGGACTGAAGCCTGCCCAAGCATCTGGCTCTTAGAGTCAGAGGCTTGGACCCTAATTTCCCAGACTGCAGGCTGAAGAGGACTTGCCACTACTGACGAGGAAGACCCCGAAGAGGCAGCGGCCAGGACGTTGGTTTTGAATCTGCCCTGCCTAAGAGACTTAGTTTAGGGGTGAAGGACTTTTGTGAAAGGCCCCAGGGGCAGAAGAGCCCTGAAGCAGACGGCCCAAGTCCAGACCTGAGGACGGAGGACAACAGGGGAACGACCTCAAGGGTGATCAGACCAGTGGCTGGTCGAGCCGAAGACCCAGTTGTAATTAAGAAGGGGTTGGTGGGGTGTAAGCACCCACAGGGACAAGGCACAGATTGTACCCAAAGGTAGAAGGGGTGGGTGCTAGGCCCACCTGAAAGGGGTGGTACACACACAAAATCCTCAGAGTGAAGATCACTCATCTCTCTGTAAGGAGAAGGGAGGGGGTTGGGGAGTTATCCACTTACCTGGTTTGGAGAACTAAAAGGGCTCCTGGATATCTTAACCCCATCCTATAAAACAAGAGAGGAGGGTGTTATTAGAAGGGGAGCACTGGGGGTAAACTTAAAGGGGTATAATCTTAGAACTTGGGCAAACAGAGTTTATAAAATCTGTATCTTGTACCTATTCCAATAATACTTACCTTGTTGTATTGCCTATACCTGTCCAAGTTAAAGCACACTTACCCTATCTTCCTCACCCTGCCAATAAACTCTTTGTGTTTTAATGAATTCTCTGCCTCTAGTGTGGCGACCTCACAGAAACACGTCGGGTGACAGGGTGATAGATACCTGCTGTGGCCACGAACCTCTGGAAGACCCAGTACCACTCAGATAGACCACCTGAGCGGGTCCACTCAAGAAATTTTTTGGTAACAGCAGGGGGACTCCCCCCAGGCCTTTGGGACCCAGGCAGGGCTGTGCGGTTACCAATAAGCCTCCAGGCCCCATGTGGGATGGGCAGGGGAGCCCCTAAATCTCTGGAGCCCATGTGGGACTGGTGGGTGTGTCCCTAGGCCTCTGGGGCTCAGGTGGGACGCAGGGGGCTACCCTTAGGCTTCTGGGCCCTGGGTGGGACTGGGGGTGGTGTCCATAGACCTCTGGGGCCCAGCTGGGATTGGCGGGGGGTACCCCTGGGCTGGGGGCATTCCCCCCATGGCCTCTAGGTTCCATCTGGGTCCATGAGTGTCTCCCCATTGCCTGCAGAGGGGACACCCCATGGCCTATGGGCCTGGGGGGAGTGGCCTGGGAATGGAGCCCCTCACCTGAGCCCCGGGTGGGCCAAGGGATGTTCCTCAGCCTCTGTCTCGGCCAGGGTCAGGCCAGCAGAAGGCTGGTAAGCCAGGGACCATCCCTCAGCCTTGGGTCCCTGGGGATCAGGTTGCTGGCCAGGCTGCTATGATGCAGCCCTGGCCAGGGAGCCCCCCACAGCTCAAGGGGCGAGGCTCGGGTGCCAACCAGGGGCGTCACTGGCTCTGGGCACTCCAGGGCACGTGCCCTGAACCCCAGCACCAGTGCCCCAGATCTCCGGCCCAGTCGGGCTGGAGATCCGGGGCCCAGCCGCCGGCGGCTGTGGCGGCCCCGTCCCCAGCTGAGGATGTGGGGCCCAGCCTCCTGCGGCCGCTTCTGGCCCCATCCCCAGCTGGGGATGTGGGGCCTAGCTGCCCGCAGCGGCGCCTGTCCCTGGCTCCAGCTAGGGGGTGGGGCCTGCAGGCCGGGGGCGGGGCTGGGGCCCGGGTCCGTGCCCTGTGTCCCTCCCCCAGCCAGCGACGCCCCTGGTGCCAACCCAGAGTCTCCTGCCCTCAGCCCATGCCCATGTGTCAGGGCTGGCCTGGCCTGGGGTCCCCTGCCCTCGCCACATACCCGGGTGGTGGAGCTGCCTGGTCTGACCACAGGGTCTCACATGGCAGTGGGGCCGGCCTGGCACAACTGTGGGGTCTCCTGCCCTTGCCTTGTTGCCTCAGTTGTGAGGCTGGGGCAGCAGGTGGTCTGGGAGGGTAACCTCAGCAACACTGCTATTATTTGTAAAGTTGAACTTTGATGAACACCACCATATGCTGTGCCTGGTATTTATCCTGTGCTTGAAATTGTTCTCTTGTGGGAGACTTTGTTCTACATTAAGCAGAAAGTGACTGGAGGTGTGGGCCAGGGACAGATAATATGGAGGGACAGAGATAATTAATTGTATTTACCTTTAAAGTACATGTTAATTAATGTTGTATATATGTCCTTTAGTGTCATAAGTCAAATAATTCTGTAACCCTGACACACAGGCATTATAACCAATGCCCAACAAGACTCCATATTTCCAGTTTGGAGCTCCTGCTTAAACACTGTACTTCATTTTGCATACTTGATGAAACCTGGTTTAGGCATATGCTGTGTATGTTCATTTAAATGTGTGAATGGGCCAGTCTCAATTGCCAGCCTGTCTTGATGGACCACAATTACCATCTAACTAGCCGAACAATGCAGACATCTCTGATTAAAGCAAACAGGAGGAGCCACCCCTACATTGTGGCCAGAGGTGGCCTTAGGCAATTGGGGGCCCTAAGTGAAGACCCATTGTGGGGCCCCCTAAAGGGCCCACTATTGGCCCCCACTGCTACCTTCCCTGTGGCCCCAGTCCTCCCTGCACCCTTAACTGCCCCATATCACCCCCCAGGACTTGTTGTTTGTTTTGCTGAACCAAACTAATATGATTATCCCTCTGGAACTTGTAAATTATTCTTGGGTATGGTATTTTTAAAGATCTTCCCATCATGAAGCTTGTAAGTTGATCATCTTTCACTTAACATAAATCAGCTAATGCTGAACTACAAAGTTGAAGTGAACATTTTAATTTTTTTTAAAAAGTGTGAGCATTAATCAATAAATAAGAAGTGGTAACATTAATTATGGCTCAAAAATAACTAAAATACCACAGTTAAAATGTTGGCAGTCAAATCTTACAAATTTTTCATATAGGCTTGGGTTTGTGTGCACTAGAGATTTTTAATACAAATAATTATAATAAATAAAAATAAGTGAAAAGGAGGTTTCTAGTGTGTAGCTATAAATGAAAAACACCAAATTTCAGTGAAATTCTCTGAAGTACTCAAGTTTATAAGACTCTAGCCCCCTCAAAAATATTAAATAGTTAAGTACAAAAGAAGCTAAAAAATTACTTATCAAAAGAAAGACATACAGCACAGACATCACACACAGGTGTAATGTTTGCCTGAGGGAAGCACTGTATTTAGATGTAGCAGCCTATCTGGACCTACCTGGTAACCTGAGCTAAAAAAAGCCAAAGTAAAAATTGTCACAAAGTCAAAGGAAAAGGCAAAAGAACATGTTAAAAAGAAAAGAAAAAGGCAGTATTTCACAAAATTAAAAAATGGCAAAATAAATGGCCATACTGAGGAATTAAAAGCTGAGGCCACTGGAAAAGTTCCTGCTGTTGTGCTGTCTATTACTTGTTCCTGCTTTTTTATCATGTCAATGTGAAGTTGATGGGCAGAGAATGGTGAAATCTGCATTTCAGATGAAGCACAGATCCTAATGATAGCTTGCCTTGATGAGCCAAGAGTGAAAAGTGCTTAGGCTTCCAGCCCTACTAGCTCTGCTAGATGGGAAAAATTTCTATATTTTTCTATGTTTTCATTTCTAGGCGGCTGCCTGCTTTGCCTACTCCAAAAGCCACGCTGATTGTGGCTACAGAAGACTGAGCAAATATTAGCAGACTGGGCCTGGGGAAAAAATTCCTGAGATTTGAGAGTTCTGTTGGGAGATCATGAGTGAGGCTTTTACCTACCAATAATGTCGCTACTTAATGTCACTATTTATTCTGCTCTTCAGTTTTGCCCTCCTATGAATTGTGCACAGCATAAGTACACATACCAGGCAGCATGCCACAAAGTTAACCATCCTTTTACTGAAAAGTTCCAGGGAGGGTAGCCATGTTAGTCTAATCCAGTAAAAATAGAAAAGAGTCCAGTGGTACTTTTAAAGAGTAACGCATTTATTTATCACATGAGCAAAATCCCATTTGGAAACCATTTTCAAGTGTCTGACAAAGTGGGATTTCACCCAGAAAAGCTCTAGCAATAAATAAATTTGTTACACTTTGAAAGTGCCTTGCTTGTTTTACAGTTGCCATATTTTATTGTGAATTCCTGGAATGTTGTCTGTCTTGCATTGGATAGTGTGATCCCAGTAATGCTGTATTTTTGGTTTGGACTCGCTCTTTCCTGTAAGAGTGGGCTTACTTAGTTTTTGCTGCTAATTCTCTCTGCTTTGGTTCCCCAGAAGTGGGATTGGGAGTCTGGCAGGAGCTAAGGGCAGGGTGGGAGAAATACTGCAGGAGGCTTCTCTGCTTTGCTTTCAGTTCACTTTGTTGTCCTCTCTTTGGCTATTTGCTGGGAAGGCAGAAGGCAGGTAGCCTGGCTGTCTGGCTGGGTCTGCCAGTTTGGTGTGACCCTGCTCACAGCACTACACTGGCAGCCCAGCCAGCCTGCCTGCTTGCCTCATGAGTTCCCCAACTTCCCCTACCTGGATTGCATACACCTGGAAGCTGGGAGAGGGTCAGAGCCTTTCTAAATTCCCTGCCCTGTGGTAGAAGCAACCCAGCATGGCAAACTGCAGCTGTTGTGCTGTGATCCCTCCACTCCCCTGCTCTACAATCTCATGTTGCCACTCAAAGTGGAGGGCAAAGCATTACAATAAAGTTCAGGGAAGGTGTGGGCTCTATTTTAAAGCTTGAGAACTGCAGTGGTAGGTATCTTCAGCTTGGGTCAGCAGGGTGTCATCTTTCATCTGGGTGCCTAGATGCCATCCACTTCTCCAGTACCTGGAGAACCTAAACAAGTTAACTGGAAATCCCAGGGGTGGTCTGATCCACCACCCTCCCTCCCACTCCTATTTTCTGATCTCCCTGACTCCTGATGTTTAGCAACAGAAACCTGTAGGAGATAGGGAATGATATGCCTTGTCAGAGGAGGAGAATTTTTATATGTCCTCCTCACATGGTCTGTGAGCTTTTAAGAGGATATTGCCAGCACTTTGATTCATTTGTAGGGAACGCTGGAGGTGAATGATTGCTCATTTTACCATTTTAATGCAGAGGGGTATGAAGAAGTTGTTGTATCACAACAGAGCATGGGGCCTCTGTGTGGTGGGAGAGTGGTACAGAGGCTAAACACTCTGGACCAGGATAATCCATGGTAATCTACATGGTCAGACTGTATGTCTTGGTGCCTTGACAGCTGCTGGCTAGAAACTGACAGCTTCAATTTTAGTCATCAGCTGGCATGGCCCCAGGGAGCATATTTCCTTTCAGAAACATCACATCTCCATGTTTCCAAAATTTCTATTTCATGTGGAACTTCCCCACTTCAAAATATTTCATGTGAATTCCAGTTTCAAGTGGGGCCCAGGATAGGGGTAGGCCATGTTGGGTCGGGGTGGGGGGGGAGGTTGTCTGTTGTGGATGTGGCCTATTGGTGGTGGACCCATGACAGGGGCAGGGTCTAGCACAGGTGGAGCCTGTGGGCCTGTGCCCCGGGTCTTTTTGCTATCTAGCAATGCACCTGCCTAGAAGGGGAAATTGGGAGGTGCCTCTGAGGGCTGGTCTACATTAGAGGCTTTTGCTGGCAGAAGTCAGACAAAAGGTGGAGGTGTACACATTCAGAAGCTCCTTACACTGACTGATGTAACTCCCTTGCTCTGCCAACATAATAAAACCATCTCAACAAGAGGCGTAGGCTTATGTCAGCATAGATAGGGTGATTCAGTCTCAGTGTGGAGTAGTTCTTGCACTGGTTCTGTAGCGTCTGCTAAAATCAGCTGAATTTTCAGGGTTCCAGGCTGCAAGGAGGTGAGGGTGTCCTCTCCAAGCCACGACAGGCTGCACGGAGCCCTGAAATTGGCAAGAATGACAGCTGAACCGACCCCCAGGTTGGGAGTGGGCAAGAAGCTCCGGGCAGACAAATAGACAATTACTGACCAGTTACCTTTTCCTGGAGCACAGGTGTTGCATTGGATTTCACCTAGGAAACTTCCTCAGTCCTTTACAATACCTGAGATTATACACAGCCAAATGCTATATTTCTTAGTTCTTCTCCAATCATCTTTGAGTGCGGTGAATATAATGTAACTTGTATATCTCACACAATCCAAAGCAAGAACTTTCGAACAGGCAGGGCTTTTGCTGTCCATGTTATTTTCATGTTATTATTCTCTTTTCTGATTGGTCTGTTACCATTGATTATGCATAGGTCACTTTAACCTGTCTCCGCCCCACCCCAGCCGGATCCTGACTCTGCACCACCTATGGCAAGGCCACCCCCCTGGCACTCTGTGGTCTGTGTCACCCTCCTTGTGTAAGGCACGCTTAGAAGCTGTGCCTAACAGCTTCTGAACTGACAGGGGGGAGAAACTAATCTGCATGAGTCCTGTATTAGCATGGATACAAAGAGTACAATTAGCTGATTAGCGTACTGGATGCACTAGGGCAAAGCATAGTGGGTAATAATATTTGGGGTTACTTTTCTCACAAATCTATCAATATGTGTAATTCTGCTAAAGGGAAATATGAAATACTGTCCCTGTGTAAACTGCTACTCTCTGTTTGTTTCAAAACTGTCTGGGTTAGTAAAGGGTAAAAGCTACCCTTACTTAGAAAAAGATTTGTAGGAAAGGCTCCTGCATTTTTAACCATTAAGCATAGAAGTGATGGGTTAGGATTAGCAGAGTTGTGTGTGGTGAAGGAGAGGCCAGTAATAACCTAGGTGATGTTAGAACAGCAGTGGTGGATGGTGTGTGGAGCCAGCAGATGAGAAGAGTGGCTAGTAGTGAGCTAGGTGATGCAAGGGAGTGCAGGGCAGCACTGCTGGACAGCTGGCAGAGCTGAAGAACTGTTTCTAGAAGATAGAGTGAGTGACTGGTAGATGGTGTCAGTGGACAGCTGGCATAAGACACTTCCTACATATCTTAGGGTTAGTTGGAAGTCTAGTTAGCACTGATTTTCCAGATCAGTGCCAGTTTTGCCATTAAGTTTGTATGCTCTGTTATGCCATGTGGGTTATTGGGAACTTCACTCTATACTGTTTCCTAGATTAGTGCTGCTCTCTGTTATTTGGCCTTTTGCATTTTTGTTTTACTGCTATTAAAAGCTCCATTTACTACACTCAGACCCGTGCTTGCAAGTGGGGAAACCTTACCCTTTGGGGTGCCCAAGGAACAGTGCAAGATTCCCAGAGATCTGGGTGGGGACTTGAGCCAGTTGGTGGTGCTGCATCATTGAGAAACCCCTAGATATGGAACCCAGCCCTTGTTCTGCCAGCCTGCCCTTGCAGAAGGATTACACCTGTATCAATCCAAATCCCACAGGCCCTGACCTTTGGGCCAGATTCTGGCCCTGTGCCACCCTTGGAGCCCCATGTCACCTTCCCCACCCTGATTCCCCTGAAGCCTATGCTGCCCCACTGCCCGCCCCTGTGGCCTTGTCTGGGGACCCATGGGACCTTGTCACAGTCCTGCCAGGGCTCCCCGTGACCCTACCAAGTCTGCTGGGTCACCCGCTGCCTCACTGCAGCTCTGTCAGGACCGCCACGGGGCCTGCCATGGCTCTGCCAGGCCCCCTACCAGGCCTGCTGTGGCCGTGCTGGGACCCCCCCAGGACACCTGGACGCTGCACCCAAGTAACCCCCAGGCCAGATTCCAGACATTGGCAGGCCAGATTCTGTCCTGCAGGCTGTAGCTTGGACAAGGTAGATCTAGACCATCCCTGACGGGTTTGTGTCTAATGTGCTCTTTAAAATTGTTAATGATGGAGATTCTACAACCACCCTAGGCAACTAATTCCAGTAGTTAATCACCCTGACAGGAATTTTTTCCTAATGTCCAACCTCAGCCTTCCTTGCTGTAATTTAAGTCCATTGCTTTATCCTCTCCCCCCTCAGCCTCCTTTTTTCCAGACTAAACAAACCCAGCTCTTTCCATTTTCCCTCATAAATCAAGTACTCTAGATCTTTATCTGTGTTGCTCTTCTCTGGACTTTCTCCATCTTTCCTGTTCACATCTTTCCTGAAATGAGGTGCCCAGAACTGGACACAATCCTACAAAGATGGAAACATGAATGAATTACTAAGGGGGAAAACAAAAGAATAGCACATTCATGTAGGGCACCCCATGGTATAGTCAGGGTGTCTGGCTGTGATCCTCCAGGCACCCCAATCCATTCAACTCCTTGCAGCCGCCCCTGCTTGGTACCCCCATGCAGTCCAGTACCTGGGGGCTTGCCTGCCTCTCTCCCTGTCACCTATTCCAGTGATGCAGGGACAAAATCAGAAAGGGTAGGTCACAAAGTGAGTTTACACCTAGCAAGAGACCAATGTCACTGAAATTCTTTTACCATATAGTTTACTGAAAAGAGTGGCATCACTCTGTGTGTTGTAAAAGCAACACCTCTTCCAAAATCAAGTGTTTGGCTTTACTTGCCATTTAACACCACACTTTATTAGATGCAATAAGAAAGCATTTAGTTGATTTGCTTGGCAGGCCATGGAAATGAAGTATAAAGGTGGTTTCTTCCCCTTTTTTTCAGGGCTTTTATTTGATGTAAATTCACCCATGAGTGGAGGTTCAGATAAAACTAATCTTGAAAAGTGTAGCAAACTAATAGAGTGACAGAACCTAAATTCAAAGTGATTAGAGAGAATGAGAAATTATACAGTGGAGCAAATATAGTCAGTCACCTATTGGATTCCTTATGTCTATAGGCCAAGATCTTTGAATGTATTTAGGTTCCTAACTTCTCTATTGATTTCAGTGCAAGTTAGGATCTTGGCCATAGTCCTCTCCAACAAAGTGAGAGAGTCCATGTAATACATCACTTACCTAGTCAGCAGCAGTTTATGACGTCTGGCACAGTCACATGGATGTCATAATAGCACTTGCATATAACTAAGCTGGCTACGCTGCACTTGGGCAGACTGAGGGTCAACTGTCTCTCAGTACTGGAGCTATTTGGAGAGAGGAGCTGGAGGAATTATTGAGGAAAGCCTAAAACATGAGTGAATTCATTAGTGAGCAGGAGGCAATGGACAGAGGTAAAGTGTACTCTATAGACACTCTAGAGTCATATTCATAGATGCATGCTGTATGAATCATTGTCAAATAGATAAACTGGAATGTTCTCCATTTATATGAGCAGGTGCTCAGCTGCTGTCTACCACTCCATTGACTTCATTGTAGTTCTGTTGATTTATACTCCTTAAGGATCAGGTCTACAGCCTCAAAAACTCCTGAAAAACAGAAAAGGAGTTTTGTGGCTCTTTAAACACTAACATATTTATTTTTCACATGAACTTTAGTGGGCAAAGTCCCACGCCCAAAAGCTCATGTGAAAAATAAATGTGTTAGTCTTCAAAGGCCACAGGACTCCTCATTTGTTTTGCTGACCTAGACTAACATGGCTACCCCTTCGGAACTTGTCAATACGCAAGCAACTCCTGAGAATCCAAGTGGGTATTAAATGGCATGGGAAAGATCTTCCTTCCTTTCTCCAGTGGTTTTATGTTTGTTAGCTGTAACGTTTCAAAAAAATGGAAAATCAAAAGGGAAGTTATGAAATACTTGTGCCACATACAACTGTCTGAAGATTCAGCATGAAATATTGGAAACAGCTGAAAGCATAGCTGAGAGCTTTATAATTCTGACAAGTTCCAAAGGGGCAGCCATGTCACCAGAGTGAACCATCCCTGAGTTTCACTGGCTGTTACTGTCCGATTTTTTAAATCCTCAGCCATTTTGCCTTTATGAATTACAATGAGGCATGCAGCTACAATAAGGCATATATCTGTGCCATGCCAAGACTCTTATGCCATTGTGATGTCAGAGGTGACTGAACCAACTGGAGAAAAATACTTTCTGACCCTGCAGGCAACCGGATGCACCCCTGTTCCATGAGTCTTTTCTGCAAGTATTTAAAACAGGAGCGTTTCTGGCTAGAGCCTAAAGTTAGGCTTCTAAATTGGCACAGAGGTTTCTAAAAAGTGTATTTAGGAGCCTTCCACATTGGCTAGTTCAACAAACAGCCCTGGCCATGCTGAGGAAGGAAGAAAGTTTACACGATACACAGGTCTACGTCTGGCAGTCTTTATACTCCCACAGAGACTTTCCCGGATAATGAATTAAAGAGGACAGCACCAATTCCCACTATCAGTGATAACTAGCAGAATTCTTTAATTTAAATTTCAGCTGTTTACAGTGAGCTCACGTCCCTCCTGGACCATATGACTGACCACGGAAAGGACAAAATTGCCCGGAGGATTGCCCAGATAGCTGAAACTAAGCTGGGTATTGTTGGGACCACTCTGCTAGAGAAACTGCAACAGGATGAGGTAGGCCAGTTTCACCAAGTCATGTCTGTTTTCCATGTTTCCATGCCAATTCTGTCTGACTTTATGGGGGTAATATAGAACATGTGTTGGCCCAACTTCAGTGTAATCTGTATTCTCCCCGCTGTCATGCAAAAACTCATAATGCAAAATGCTGTTATTACTGATCATTATGACAAAATGCTCTTTAAAGGGGCACTCAGACATGCACTGCCCTTTTACACAAAGGGGTCTGTGTGTGCTGTATAGTAAAAGCACACTAGAGGACAAACCATAATCTCCCATCATAACATGTTGACCTTTTTAAACCTATCAATCCAAAAAGCTCAATGCCCTTACCTAAAATCAATGAATTAAGTCTCACAATACTCTTGTGAGAGTGGTAAGCAGTTTCCTCATTTACAGATGTGCTGCATTACAGGGAATTAGATAATTTGCTCACCATCACATAGCAATCAGTAAAACAACAAAGAATAAAATTCAAGCGTGCTGACACCTTGCTCTAAATCTTAGATAACAGTACTGCATTCCCAGAATAACCTTCCTACAAACATAAGGAGTTATTTTTAAGCTATAACACTGAAAGGATCTTATCTAGATAATATTCAGACAACCCTTTTTATTTATTAATCCTTGCATTCCACAAAGTCTATTTCTCAATTAAATGCTATCACAGAAGACTGTTAATTTCAAGTCCCGAAGATCAAGACAAACAGTTCCCTTCTGCCTCACTTGAATTGCATGGGGCAGACGCTTCAAAAGTTGTCAATGACATATTTCAGTTTAAAGAAATCTTTCTGATACTGAAAAATTAATGAAAGGATCTTTTCAGCAGTAGAGCATTAGGGTTGCAGTTTGCAGTCACATTCCCTTTAAAGCAGAACCATGGGGATGGTCAGCCAGCCAAGAGATCTGATTGGCTTTGAACAGTTCAGTGGGCTTTAGGACCTGATTTTTAGACTCCGAGCAGGCAGAAATCAAAAAGTCTTATTGGATCATTGAGCCCATCTCCCTGGTAATGCAGGAGCCTTCCCAGCAGCACATTTACCACTGTTTTGGCAAAACTAATTTTAAAAGTCCCAGGTGATAGGCCTTCGACCACTTTCCTAGTCAGATCAGTGTCTAGTCATCAAGCAAAACACCCCCCAGTTATTCTCTTGTATCTTTTGTCCCTAGGAAAACAGGCTAGACATTTATTATATCTTGAAGACTGTACTACAGCAAGACATCAAGGGCCTAGAGAAAAATCTTCTGAAAAAAATAACAACATTAGCCTCACACCACATGAGAGAGACTCAGGTAAGTTATTTCTCCCAAGATACCAACCAAAAGATCCTAATCAAAGCTCTCTTTTTTTGGATAAAATATATACTGAATCTAAAGTGTATGTTGTTGTCTTAACAACATTAAAAGCCCATACCTTCTACATTGGCAAAACCTTCGTCCAGACTAAAGCACAGGTCCAATACAGCACTTGAGCACTAACGTTAAATGGCACTACTCACACGCTAAAAGTAACGTGCTTATGTGCTTTGCTGGATCAGAACCTGAGACACATGATGTTAGAGACAGAAACAGGCCTCTGAGTTCTTAACAATCAATTCTTTCTCAAAGTCCTTTAGTGGCTTCAGTTATTCCTATTGATTTTATGTAGAAGAGTCTCTGATACTCAGTTTTAAATGGCAGCATAAAGACCCAAGACAGATGGAATCCGAGTTAGCTCCAAAAGAAACAGTACCGGATTTAGGATGTAGCTTTCCAGCAGGAAAAGCCACAGAAAAAATCCCAGAGGGGCAGCCATGTTAGTCTAGTAAAGCAAGGAGTCTTGTGGCACTTAAAGACTAACAGATTCATTTATCGCATGAGCTTTCTTGGGAGAATAGCCCACTTCATCAGAGGAGGAAGTCACACTGAGCTCTCCTTTTGGGGACAGTTTATTCCAGGAAAGCTCTCTGAATATCTTGAAGCTGTCCAGTTTGCATTCCATAAGCTTTTCAGAGGAAAAGGCAGGGGACAATATCACATGACTTTGGGACCAATCATCCACCACAAGCAGCTAATAGCTAGCAGTGTAACGAATCATGTTGCAAACAACTCAGAGGCTGAAAATGGTTCAGCCCAGCAATTTCCCAACCTTTTTGAGTGTGAAGACCCATTTTCAACCTTCAAACATTTTGTGGACCATCACATGTAGCTAGTTGTTTTTTATGCTCCCTATTTTACGGAAATCTAACATAATAACAAAGAATTAGTAGCATTCAGCAGTAATTTGTATATCTCACCCCTCTTCTGAAATTAGTTTTTATTTGAAATGGTACATTTTCTTAGTGAGAAATGGGATATTGTTATTTTTCTTTTCTGTGGATCCTTCAGCAGGCTTCTGCAGACCATAAACTGGAAACAGCTGGTTTAACCAAATAGCTCAGTGAATATTTATGACTAATGAATCTATCCACAGAAAGTCGGGTTGCTTCATTCACAGCTTGTACACAGATGTAAGGACTTGACTCACATGATGACACTGGCTAGTGCCACCAGCTCCAGTAACCTCAGTCTGACTCTTCTCCTTTTCTAGGAAGGAACAGATGAACTGAAAGTGGCAGCTAGCAACACCTTAGTGACACTGGCTCGCTGCTATTTCAATGACGTGATGTATGAGCTTCAGCGTCACCTGACAGCACTGGAGTTACCTGAAGAGTTTACACTCATTACGCTGGGCCACCTAGCATCAGCCTATGGTATGCTACTTTCTGTCTTTTCTTCACAGTTATCATCTTTTGTTTCAGGACAGAGGATAACCTACAAACATGATAGCTAAATGCAGCTCTACTTGGGGGCCCTCACAGTTAACTGCTGTGGCCTGCACCAGGGGCAAGTTCTGGCTCCCAGATCATGAGCTGTCAAGCCCTAGGTACAAACTCTGATTTATGCCTCTGACAGACATTGCTTTAGGATGGTGCATTAGTGGAGGATCAGAGGTCATGACGCTCCTCTCCACTTCACTCCCCATTTCTCACCCCTCCCTAAGGCACTTGCTCTCTCTCCTTCCTCTGGGAGTGGGATGGGCAGAAGGCACAGCTGTGTGCTGGGCAAGGCATCCCCTACTCAGGGAGACTTCTCCATTGGCTTTCTGAGACTGCTTTAAGGCCTCTCTTCACTGTTTACTCAGCACAACATGGCCCAAGAGCTGAGAGCATCCAGTCCAACCAGGGGTTAAAGTATAATTTTGGTGGCCCTGGAATGCTCCCAGGCTGGTGGGTCCCCCTCCCCCACAGGGGGGGCCCTGGACCTGAGCTCCTGCCCCCCACATGGCAGCACCCACCCCCCTGTTCCCACTACCCCTTCCCATCACAAGCCAGGCCATCCCCATGCTTACTGGCACTGGCAGCGCAGCTGGGGAGGTGGGAGTGGTAGCCCCGAGTCGAGGCAGCAGTGTGGCTGCAGGCCCCAGGTTGTGTCGGGGCCTGGAAGGGGAGGGGTTTGGGGTGGGGCTCGAGCCCTGCCCAGGAACACCCCTGGCCCTGCCCCCTCCTCGGCATGCCTCAAAGCGGGAGAACGCTGCTCTGGGGCCTGCTATTTTTAGGGGCCCAGTGTTGGGGCCCCTAAAAATAGAACATGGAACCGGAACGCTGCGTTCCGGGGCCTGCTATTTTTCAATGGTGGTCCCAGAATGCAACATGCCAGCTCTATGTTCTATTTTTAGGGGCCCTGGAACGCTAGCCCCTAAAAATAGTGGGCCCCAGAAATGGCATTCGCCCTGCATTCTAGCTTACTTTAACCCCTGAGTCCAACCATGTTTCTAAGTGCATAAGTAAGAGGTTAGTTAGCTGACAGTCTGTCTTCCCTCTTTTGGCCCTTCTCTGCAGCACTTGAGTGTATCCCTTTTGTGGGAATGACACTGAGTACCATGAGCTCCACGCTGATGTTAGCCGAGGACAGCAGGATGAGGCAAGCGCTTTGTGGCGGTAAGTTCCAGCACTTACTCTAGGGCCCAAAATAGATATTTAGGGTCTCAGTACAGATGTAAGTGACTAACCAAATTTGCCACCAGGCCCTGCACTGTGCTCCTTGGCCTGGAGTGTACCAGGTGCTGTGTCCTTCAACGCCTCATGCATTTACCTTAAAAGAGGTGTTGAGCATTTGTAAATTCAGGCTCCTTATGACTCTTAGGGATTATTTATAATAAACCGACACAAATGCTGAAGTCTGCTAATAAGCTCCTGGGGGAAGAGGGAAGGGGAGCACATTTAACTACATTTTAAAAATACTGTGTTTGGCATCCTCCATTTTAGTTTGTTTTTCTGCATCCCCTTTCACTGTCTTTCTCAGTCTTCTCTTCCTTCTTTATGTCCCCCTTCCTTTCTTCTCCCACCAATGCTCAGTAAAAGACTAATCCTGTGCCATTGAGGGTAAATGGGAACTTTGCCATCTACTTCACAGAGAACAGGGCAAGGCTTTAATTCTCCTTAGCAAGGATAGTAAATGTCTTTTAGGGCAAGTGCTGCAAAAGACAATGGGAGTTAGGGGCACAAGATATCATTCAGATAAACTGCCATTCAAGATGAAATGATACAGTTTCAGGGCTAAATATGTTAATAACTGCAGAGGGCTTGAGTCATTTGGGAGGAGCTGATTGAAATATTTTGATTTTCAAATAATTTTTTCATAAAGAAGTCTCCCAACTGGGTGAAAAATAAACCTGAAAAACTTCATTGACAAATTTAATCAGAATTCATTCACTGCTTTTGAGGAGCTAAAGAAGCGCCTAGGTTTTTTAATTTTTGAAAATATAATATTTGACTTGGAAAATTTGTGGGGGGGGTAAAGTTTTTAAAAATTAATTTAAACTGCACTTTCAACCAGCTCTAATTGAGGTTTAACAAGGAAAAGAGGAAAATATGTTTTCAGATGATGGTAACTGAAAAGAGAAGGGGAGATACAGAAGAGAAACAAGACAAAAAATGAGATGGAAGAGAAATAGCTCAAAAGTGGGATGAGATTTCAGCCAGTGCTCCTGAACTGAGCAGTTGCTGCCATGGAAATGTAGTAAACTATAGGGCTCAGTTTCTTTACTGATCAACAAAATCTCCTCATCACTAGAGTATTGCGTCCTTTTCACACTGTCTCTCTTCTCCGCTTCCATGCAGTTCTGGAAAACATCTCAACGGCTATCAATGTTTATATTGTGAATTGGGAAAAGTGTCCATTCCCCAGAATGAGCAAACCCCAATTCTGTAATCTAATTCTTCCCTTCTATCATCACGTGACCAGCAACTGGCTGACCTGCAAGGAGCTGGAGGTGAGAATTGCTGGAATGGTAAATGGAATTGGAATGGTAAATGTTTTGTGTCTGGCACTCTGATGTTAGGTCCTTTTGGATGACACATAAAATATTAAAAACCCGTAAGTTTAAAATGTCATCACATCATGGAAATCCCATCTGTACACAGGGCACATGGGTTCCAGTTTTATGCAGCTACAGTACAGAGGCACACAGGACAGTGAGCTAAATTCATTCATGGGATAAGTCCATTCTGCTCCCATGGAGGTAGAGCAGGGATAAGTGGCCCTAATATGCATCTTAATGTAGGGGTAATATCCTGCCTGCTTTCGCTGGGAGATGTCGTGGAATGTAATCCTGAATCCAAAGCCATCAGTCCTGGCTCTTTACCAAGAAATATTGAGACAGATCTGAAGAAGCAAGCAGACCTGTAGCACTTAAAGACTAACAAATTTGTTTATCGCATGAGCTGTTGAGGGAGAAAAGCACTTTGTCAGCTGCTTTGAAGATGAGGGAACTTACAGAATGGGATGAAAATAAATGGAAGGGAGTGTAAAACATGGCAATCAGTCATACAGTAGCAGCAGCTCAGAGCAGTTGCTAAGATTCTAACCCTGGGAAACAGCACTTAGAGGAAGGTAAAGTCAAATAACCTGTTGTAATGGGAAGAAAATCCATAGTCATGATTTACTGAGACAGGGCTGTTCCTGTAGTGGAAGAAGAGAAATTGTCCTCATTAAAGGTAGAAAAGTTGTGCCCATTGAATGCCATTGAATGAATTCATGGGACATTAACTTTAAATTCTCTTCTCTCTGCAGCTCAAGCAGGCCATCATCAAAGCCCTTGGTCCCATGATGGGCCTCCTTCTACATAAAAAGAAACAGCAAGATCAAATATTTGAACAGATTTCCTGGCTTCTTGAGCAATATAAGGAGGATATTGATGCTTTTCATGTCACCAAGGTGAGGTACTACTCATTAACGTAACTCGTATGCATCAAATCCACAGGGAAAGTGCTAGCAGTGATGTTTCCTGGTCTTGACAGGGACTTGCTAGATAATAAATATGCGTCCAAGCTCAGGCATTCGGCACATGGTAAGTCTGGTAACAAGATGTGTAGGTCACAGCCAGAGGTTAAAATATAATTTGGTGGGCTTCAGAGCCCTCCTAAATTTCCAGGGTCCCTTTGTGCACATTCAGGCCCCCTTCATACACATCTGGGCACCCTTCAACCATGTCAGCTACTTCCCCCCAAACATCTGTCTGCACCCCAACTACTGCCCCCAAAATCCTACCTCCAGTGCCATAACAATGGCAGGGTGAATAGGGCAAAGCCTCAGGCACCTAATTTGAGAGGGCGCCAGTCAACCAGCTCCAAAGAGGAAAGTGCCTTGCACATTCCTCTGGGAGCTGGGGGAGGCACCCCCCACCCCCAGCCCGGCTCTAGCTGTGCTTAGCTGGGCACAGGGGAAGGGATCCCCTGCCTGGCTCAGCGCTGGTACAGCAGTGGGAGGGGAGTGCCTTCCCCTCCGCCAGGCTCAGCGCAGCTAGATCTGGCCAAGGCATTTCCTGCCCAGGTGTAGCAGCACTGAGCTGGGCGGGGGATGCCTTCACCCCCTGTCCGGCTCTGGCTGTGACAGGGAAAGGACCACCCCACCACTGGGTCAGATTGGGGCCCAGGGGTGGGGGCGCCTTTAGGGCTGCTTGCCCCGGATGCAGCAAAATGTAGTTACAGCCCTGCCTGCATACCCATCAGATCCCTCCTTCCCCCATCTTCCTCAGCCCCCCGCCCTTAGTCTATTTCAGCAAAACGAACAGGGGGTCAGTCTGGTGTCACTTTTAAAGACTAACAAATTAATTTATCTGATGAACTTTTGTGGGAGAAAATCCCACTTCATCAGACACTTTCTTCAATCATTTGACGAAGTGGGATCTTTTCCCAAGAAAGCTCATGAAAAATAAATGTGTAAGTCTTTAAAAGTGACACCAGACTCCTTGTAGGAAATTTACAGGATCACACCCAGTGTAATTTTATGATACAAGAATTGATTCTGAATGAAGACAAAACAAACCAGGAATCTGAGGCACTTTTAAAACCTAACAAAGCTCCTGTAATAAATACATTTCTTAGTCTTTAAAAATGCCATAGGCTCCTTGTTTGTTTTTCTGAATTAGACTAACACGACTACCTCTCTAGAATGTGAATGAAGCAGGTGATGTCAGAATATAGTATGTTTTATTTCTACCCATTTCACGGGCATTTTTATTTATTTAGAGGCTGTTAGAGTAGGTGTCTTTTTTAATTGTAGGTCTGTAAATTTCTGGTGGTTGGAGACCCTCCACTGCAGCCTAGTTTGTCCTAAACCGTATTTGCCTGCCTCCCTCTTCAAACAACCTCCCCCCCCACCCCAAAGCTGAATGAGGATTAAAGGTGGGACCTAGCCTTGAAAACCATCCACCTCTCTTCCCCCTTTCCAGCCCTCATCCCCTCCAGCAAACTCCCTGGAAGCAGCAGAGGGAGAGAGTGAGAACACCCTACTTCTTGCTGTCTCTGCAGTTTGTTCACATGGCTGCCTCAGTTCTCCAATCCTCCTCCCAGACTCCGTCAGCTCCCTGACACCCTCCCGCTCCTGACCAGCTGGTTCACTGAGCCCCCAGGATCCCTTCCCTGCCTAGCACGAGCTGCAGGGGCATCCCCATGAGTTGCTCCCTAGCCAGGAGATTTCAAAACTCCCCATCCTGGCCAGAGCAGCCGTACACAGAAGCCAGGACTATTTTTAGGAGCCCGGAATGGCATTCCAGCTTACTTTAACTCCTGTGTGCAGGGGTAGTAAGGGCAGAGGGAATGCACTGGAATCCCGCATTCTGGTGCATTGTTCTATTTTTAGAGGGCCCAAGAACACTGCCCTATAAAATGGGGGACACTGGAATGCCGTTCTGGGGTGTTCCCCCCTACTTTAACCCCTGGCCACAGCCTCTTATAAAAAGAACCCTCTGTTTCTAGAGGAGTATGATAAGGTGATGAGAAACAACCCCTCATCCACCAAAATATTCCATCCTTGAAAATTCTTAGTACTTTCTGTCAGCTCTGAGTTTCTCCTTTAGATCATAAGGCCATGGCAGAGAAAGCTGCAATGTTGACTCTGGACAGGACCAAGCAAACTGGCTGTGGTCGAATGTTAACAAGGAGGCTTGAGGGTCATTACTTTGGATTTATAACTAGATAAATAAAAAATCATTGCCTGTCTACTTGATATACTATAATATACAGTGCTGTTGTAGCTCCTGGAGATCAGAAAGACAAGGTGGGTGAGGTAATCCGATGAAGGATATTTCCTCATGGAATCATAGAAACTGGAAGGGATCATGACAGGTCATCAAGTCCAGTCCCCTGCACTCATGGCAGGACCAAGTACCCCTATTAAACCATCCCTGGCAGGTGTTCATCCAACCTGCTCTTAAAAACCTCCAATGTAGGAGATTCCACAACCTGCTGAGGCCACCTATTCCAGTGCTTAATCACCCTGACAGTTAGGAATTTTTCCCTAAAGTCTCGACTGCACCTTCCTTGCTGTAATTTAAGCCCATTGCTTCTTGTCCTATCATCTGTGCTTAAGGAGAATAATTTCTCTCCTTCTTCCTCATAACACCTTTTAGCTATTTGAAATCTGTTATAATATCCCCTCTCAGTCTCCTTTTTCTAGACTAAACGAACCCAGTTCTTTCAATCTTCCTTCATAGGTCAAATGTTCCAGATCTCTAATCATTTTTGTTGCCTGTCTCTGGACTTTCCCCAGTTTCTCTGCATCCTTTTTGTAATGAGGTGCCCAAAACTGGACACAGTACTCACGTTCAGGCCTAATCACTGAAGAGTAGAGTGGAAGAATCACTTCTCGTGTCTTACTCAGAATATGCCTGTTAATATACCCCAGAAAGACCTTTTCTTTTTTTGCAACAGTAGTACACTGCTGACTCATATTTAGCTTGTGATCCACTATTACACCCAGATCCCTTTCTGCAGTACTCCTTCCTAGGCAGTCATTGCCCATTTTGTACCTGGGCAATGGGTTGTTCAACCCTAAGTGGAGTGCTTGGCACTTATCTTTATTGAACGTCATTCTATTTATCTCAGACCATTTTACCAGTGTGACTAAATCATTTTGAATTGTGATCCTATCCTTCAAAGAACTCGCAACCCCTCCCGGCTTGGTATCAGCTGCTAACTTTAAAAGTTTGCTCTCTCTGTCATCATCCAAGTCATCGATAAAAATGACTAAAATTGGACCAGGACAAATCCCTGAGGCACCCTGCTCGTTATGTCCTTCCAGCCTGAATGGGAAACATTGCTAACTACTCTCTGGGAGCGGTTATCCAGCTAGTTTTTCTTCCATCTTATGATAGCTCCATCTAATTTGTTCTTGCCCAGTTTATTAATAAGAATGTGAAATGAGACCATATCAAATGCCTTACTAAATGCTAGATATACTTCATCTACCACTTCCCTTTTATCCATAAGGCTTGTTACCACATCACAGAAGGTTATCAGGTTAGTTTGAAATGATCTTTTTGACAAATGCACGCTTATTATCCCTAAGCACCTTATTCTCTTCTATATGTTTGCAAATCAACTCCTTAATTATCTGTTCCATTACTTTTCCTAGTACAGAGGTTAAATTGACTGGTCTGTAATTCCCTGGATTGCTCTTCTTTCCTTTTTTGTAGATGGGCACTATATCTGCCCTTTTCCAGTCCCCTGGAACCTCACTCGTCTTCCATGATTTTTCAAAGATAATAGCTAATGGCTCAGATATCTCCTGAGTCGGCTCTTTGAGTGCTCTCGGGTGCATATCATCATGCTCCAGTGACTTGAAGATGTCCAATTTCTCCAAGTAATTTTTAACTTGCTCTTTCCCTATTTTGGCTTCTGACCCTATCTGATTCCTAGTGGCCTCCACTACATCAGACATCCAATCTCCACCACCCCTCTCAGTGAAGATTCAGACAAAGAAATCATTTAGTTCTTCTACCATTTCCACATTTTCATTTACTGTTTTACCCTCTTTGTTAAGTAAGGGTCCTACACTTGCCTTGGTTTTCCTCTTGTTATTGGTATATTTGAAGTATGTCTTTTTGTTACCCTTTATGCCTTCAGCTAGTTTGATGTCTGTGCCTTGGCCTTTTGGATTTCTCCTCTACATAATTGTGTTATTTGTTTATAGTCCTCCTTTGTAATTTGACCTTTTGGTAGGACTCTCTCTTTATTTTTAAATTATTGGAGGTCTTCCGGTGAAGCCAAGGTGTTCTCTTGCCATATTTCTGATCCTTCCTGTACAGTAGAATGGTTAGCTCTTGGGCTCTTAACATCTCTTTAAAGAACATCTCACCCATCTTGTGTCTCTATTTCATCTACCCTCAGTATCACATAAGCAAGAACTAAGGGGCCACATTCCATCTTTAGTGGGGACTGCATATGAAGTCCCACAACAGCTAGAACTTCTTGGTAGTGATATTTACTCATCAATTGAAGCTTTCTGGTCCAGAGTTCGTGGTCATTTGGGGGGCTGGAATACCCATAACTTTGAGGGGACCACTACCTTATGGACTTCTCTGGTATCATCAGGGCACTACACAACTGCCTAAACATAGTAAAATCTGTAGATGGCATCAGCGACATGCTGGAAATTTCAAGCGGCAAAGAGGAAAAGCATTTCAGTGCAGGAGGGAATGAGATTTTCACATGTTTATTAATAACCTGGAAGAGACCATAAAATCATCACTATTACAGTTTTCAGAGTCCACAAAAATTGGGGAGTGGTAAATAATGGAGAGGAGAGGTCACTGATCTGCATTGCTTGGTATTGAGGTGCAAACAAACAAAATGCCTTTAAATACATCTGAATGTTAAGGTCAGGCATAAAGAATAAGGGGTGCTGTCCTGGGAAGCAGTGAGTCTGAAAAATATTTTGGAGTTCCTGGGGGATACTCAGCTAAGTATGACCACCCGGGGCAATGCTGGGGCTAAAAAAGCTATTGTGATCCTGAGATGCATAAATAGGGAAATCTTTGTCAGGTGCACAGTGGTTATTTTCCCTCTGTGTTTAGCACCAGTGTGACCACTGTTGGAATACTGTGTCCAGTTCTGGTCCCCACAATTCAAGAAGAATGGTGATAAATTGGAAAGGGATGGCAGGAGAGCCAGGAAAAAGATTAAAGGCTTTAAAAAGGTGCCTAACAGTGGTAGACTCAAGGAGCTCAGTCTGTTTAGCTTAATAAACAGAAAGTGAAGGGGTGATTTAATTACTGCCCCCTGTAATGCCTCATGGGGACCATATATTTAATAATGAGCTCCTCAGCCTAGCAGAGAAAGTTATAACATGACCCAATGGCTGGAAATGGAAGCTAGATAAATAAAGAATGGAACTAAGGTGACCATTTTGAGTAGTGAGAAAAGTTAACCATTAGCATGGGGTGAGATAGATACTTTATCACTGACAAGTTCTAGAACAAGACTGGATTGCTTTTGCTAAATAATCAGGTCAAGGAATTATTTTGGGAACTTTCTATGGCCTCTGTTACACTGGGGGTCAGAGAAAATGATGACAACGATCCCTTCTGGCCAGGGCTGGAAGTAGCTCTTCTGGCATCAGCAGAAAGCAGCCTCAAAGGCACCCTCCCCCCACCCGGGCCCCAATCTGGCCCAGGGCCTGATTCATCCCACAACCACTGCCAGATGGCAGCATGGAGCCAGATCCATCCCCGGCTGCTGCTGGTAGGTGGCAGGGAGCTGGATCTGTCCCCAGCTGCCTTCCAGGAGCAGCTGGAGCTCCCTGCCACCTTCTGGCAGCAGCTGGGAATGGATCCAGCATTCCACCACTGCTGAGGCAGTGGGAACTGAATCTATTCCCAGCCATCACCAGAAGCTCCAGGCACCGCTAGAAGCCCGAGGAGCCAAAATCTAAAGGATGCAGGGGAGAGACCCAGCTCCTTGGCAGTGGATGGGGCAGCAAGGAGCTGGATCTGTCCCCGGCCATCGCTGGGAGCTGGGTCCCTTCCTGAACCCTCTAAAATTTGGTTCCTGGGAGTTTTCCCCAGTCACCCCAGCCTATTTGTGAACCTGCTTCTGGCTTTGAAACCTATGAATCCAGGAAAGTGTTTCAGTTGGTACATATTGTTCCTTTGCGTGCCCACCATCTAACTTTTACCCTCTCTTGTAGAGTCTGAGCCACATATTGGAGGTCTCCAATGAATTTAAGATCCCTCTACCCAAAGGGAAGTTTCAAGCCATCTGCAGTGCTTTGCACAACCAGGTGAGGGGAGGCCGTGCTTGTATTTCTTGAGCCCACACTTGACAAATCTGAAGCATGCTAAAAATAAAAATCTATAGCATGATGGTGCAGAGCCCAGGGACCTCCCCATGTCTTACCTGTTTCAGCAGGTCAAGGGTCAGCAAGTGGTGGTCTCATTTTCTTAGCTAAAACACAGCTTAATATGGAAGGCAATTTCCCCACAAGCCAATGTCTACACTTAGAGCACTTGGGGTATGTCTACGCTTAGAGCAGAATTTGAATTGATTGTCATCAATTCAAATACTATTAAGTGCATGGACATTCCAGCTGTCATCAATTTGAACTGAGGCACTCCTCCGTTCGAATTCATGAAAGCTGACTTCAAATTCATCGAATTTGTCTCATTTGACATCAAAGTCATGGTCAATTTGAACTAAGGATTTCGAACTGACACAATGTGGCCATGTCAATTTGAACTCGCAGTGAGTTCTAATTGACATGGGCTGCCCTTTCGCCCAGGGTGCATGGCACCCTGGAAGGAAGACCAGTCCTTTGGCACCTGGGGCCAGCAGCTCCAAAGGTGCCTCCCACCCAGCCAGATCCAGTTGCGGGCGGGGGAATGGGGTTCCTGTCCCCTGGCTGGGGTTCCTTTCCCCAGCCAGTGGTTCAGCCATGCTGGCTATGTGGGGAAAGCAAGCCCTGCACGCAGCTTCTCCCCAGGCAGCCGTGTGCAGGAAAAGCACCCACTCCCACCTGTGGTGGTTGCTTTCCCCATGTGTGGCTGCCTGGGGAGACGCTGTGGGTGGGGGTTGCTTTCCCCACGCACGGACAGCCCCATAGAAGCCATGCACAGGGGGGTGCTTTCCCCGTGTTCAGTTGCACGGGGATAAGCCGTGGGTGGGGGTTGCTTTCCCCACACGCAGCCAGGCCCACAGGAGTCGCGTGCAGGGGGATGCTTTCCCAGCCTGCAGCTACCAGGGATGGAGCCATGCCACCAGCATGGTTTATTAGTTCAAATTGACTAGTTCTAATTATTAGTTCGAAATGACTAGTTTGAATTCAGTCATTCGAACTGACATGGTAAGTGGAGAGACAGCCTTGGAGAGCAGGAACTTCTGTTATCGAGTGTACTGGTCTTTGTGTTTGTGATTCTGGTTGTCTTTCAGTATCATCTATGTGGGAGCTTGGAGCTCGGTAGAAAGTGAGGGGATTAAATTAATGGAACATTTTCTTTTCAGCAGCTTCTGATTAGTTTTTCTTTTATCATTTCCCTTCTTCCTGTAGATCTGTTATCATGCTAAGAAGTTCAGCAAGGAAAACCACATTGAGCTCTTATTTTGTATCCTCCTGCTAGGTAAGGGGAAGAGAAAGTTACACAGTGGTTTCCTTGTAACTTCCTTACCTTTGTCAGATGTGGCGAGAATGAGAATTGTGTTCTCAATGTGCATGTGGTTTCTTCCCTTGCAGCCTGTTCTTCCCCAGATGATCTGATAGAATTTCTGCATTTGCAGCTGAAGGTTGGGAACAAGATTGTTCGAGTGGCATCTTTGAATCTGCTCAGCGTTATCATTGGTGCTGGCTGTAAGTAACACTGAACTACCTGTGAGAGCTCCAATCTTGGCTGATGTGCTGGGGATTGAGGTGGGGACATCCCAGAGCTAAAAGTGGCAATGTCTACGCTACAGGGCTACTTAAGGTTGACTTTGTTCAGTTGACTTAGTGAGTCTACACTTCTCTTAAGTCAGCTTAACAAAGTTGGTTACGTCAGCTTAAGAAAGTGTCCTAATAAAAATATGTTTGCATGAGTGAACTTTACTCAGTCAACTTAAACAGGCACATGTTATTATAAAGGGCTTCTTAAGTCAACTTAGATGGCCACATTGCATTAAGTCAACTTAGTAAAGTCAACTTAATGCCTAAGTCGACTTAAAGAGTGAGAGTTATTGAGTCAACTCAAGGAAGCCCTTAAGTTGACTTAATAATTTCTAAATGTAGCCAGGGCTCTGCTTAAGTTGACTTACGCCTCCTTAAGTAGACTTTAGCCCATAGTGTAGACATGCAGTCTATGTCCACACTTTGGTTTTAAAGCGAAACAATGACCGCTGTTTCACTTTAAAAAAAATCACATCCAGATGATGTTTCTTTGTTTCAAAATGATGAGCCCCGTCATATCAAAACAAGGAACCTTAATTTGAAACACTAAAACCTCCTAGGAAATCAAAATAACCCTTGAGTTGAAAGATTTGTTTTGAAATAATGTTGTTCCGTTGAGTTATTGCGAAACAGCAGTGCTTCGAGTCAAAGGTTTGACTTTCCTCCCAGGGTGCATGGCACCCTGGAAGGAAGGCCTCCCCACCCCCCACTGCCCTATCAGCACCCTGGCCAGGGAGAGAGAGGGGACTGCAGGGCAGCAAGGGCAGAGCTCTCGGAGCGCCCCAAAACCCCTGTCACTGGCCCAGCAGCGGAGACATGGTTCACGGTGCACCTCACTACCCCTGCTGCTGGCTGAGCAGTGGGGGCAGAGCTCTCAGGACTCCCTGAAACACCCGTCGCTGGCCGAGCTGCAGGGGCTGAGCTCTCGGGGAACCCTGTGTATCCCTGCCAGGGGCTGAGCTCACAGGGTTCCCCAAAACCCCCATTGCTGGCCAGGCGGTAGGAGCAGAGCTCGTGGGGTGCCTTGAAACCCCCATCACTGGCTGGGCAGTGAGAGCTGGGCTTGCAGGGCTCCCCGAAGCCCCTGCCGCTGACCAAGCTGCAGGGGCTGAGGTCTCAGGATGCCCCACTACCCCTGCTGCTGGCCCAGTGGTGGGGGCAGAGCTCTCGGGGCTCCCCACTACCTCTGCTGCTGGTTGAGTGGCAGGAGCTGAGCTGGCTGGGTGCCCTGAAACCCCCGTTGCTGGCCGAGTGGCAGGGGCTAAACTTGCGGGGCACCCCGAAGCCCCCACTGCTTCCCAGGTGGCAGGAGCTGAGATCCCAGCATGCCCCGGGTGCGGTGAGATCCATGCCCCCACCACCTGGGAAGCAGCAAGGCCTTTGGGGCACTCCGTGAGCTCTGCCCCCGCCATCCAGCCAGTGGCAGGGGTACCAGGGTGCCCTTAGAGCTCAGCCCCTGCCGCTCGGCTAGCGGTGGGGGTACTGGGGTGCCCTGACATCTCAACCCCTGCCACCAGGCCAGCAAAGAGAGTTTCAGGGTACCCCGCAACCTCTGCCCCCATTGCTGGGCCAGTGACTGTGGCTTCGGGGTGCCCCGCAAGCTCTGCCCCCTCTGCTCGGCCAGCAGCAAGGGTTGCAGGGAGCCCTGACTTCTGCCCCACCGTCCGGCCACCGGGGAAGTGGTGAGGAGGAGGGGCGCCCTCATCTCTGCCATGGGGGCTTTTTTTCCTCTGCCACCAGCTCTGCAGAGCCAGTGGCAGTGGATTGGGTGGCAACCCAATCAAAATAGCAAGTCCTATGTCTGGACTTACTATTTGGATGTAGTATTTTGGCTTAAATTGATTCAAATTGAATCGATTTAGTGATTTTTATTTCAAATTAGCAGAAATCAATTTAACTTAAACCTATTTAAGCATCTACATGGGGACATAGCCACACAGTGTAAACTATTGTAGCTTGAGCTAATGACACAAAGCTTTGTAGGCAAGGTGGGGCTGTAGAGCTATGTCTACACTAGCAAATTAGTCTGGATTAAGGAGTCTTAATCTGAACTAATTTAGCCCTTGTTTACACTAGGCTTTGCCTAGTTCCAGCTAAAAAAATTTTTCAGGTTGAACTAAGCAGAGCTTAGTTTGGACTAGTTAGTTCGAACAGTAAGTTCAAACTAACTGCATACTTCAAACTTTCGTTCAACTTTAGTTCCAACTAGCATGATGTAGCCATGCTAGCTCAAACTAAAGTTCAAACTAAGCGGTTAGTTTGAACTAGCTGCATTTTTTAGTTTGAAATAACTTTTTTTTCAAACTACCATGTTTTTTTTAATTCAAACTAAAAAGTTTGTTTGAACACACAGCTAGTTTGAACTAAAAAGCTGCAATTAGTTCAAACTAATCCGCGGTTAGTTCAAACTAAAGCCAAACTGCCTAGTTCAGCCTAAGCAAGTCCAAACTAAGGTTTTAGATGTAAAGAGAGCCTGACAGACTCATCACCCCTGCACCTCAGACACAGAGGATCTGTAATCCAAACTCCCCAGTGGGTTGCACGTACAAGGGACCAAGCTGCCTTGAGTTACTTTCATGTGGTCACACAGAAACCAACTGGTTAAACTAAGTGTTAAATGTAACCCAAGATAGTTTTCAAGGTACAAATACAGCAGGGGTCAGCAACCCCTGGCACATGTGCCAAACCTGGCGCACAAGCCTGCTGCTAGCAGCACGTGGAGCTCTTAGCTCCATGGTGCCGTTCTAGTTCTGCGTGATCCAAAGCAGCAGTTCCAAGCCCTGCTGCTCCTCCCTCTCTGTTGGCTCCCTCCTGTGAGCACACCATGCAGCGGGACTGAAGGTGCACCACCACGCCTGGCGGCTGCTTCCTCTGACCCCCTTCTGCACTGCAGCTTTGGTCCTGCTGTGCCCATGGGAAAGGGCAGAAGAGAGAGAGCAGCTGCTGGGCACGGCGAGTCTTCTGCTTTCGCCCCCCTGTGTTCACAGGAGGAGGGGGCCAGCAGGCATGTGTGCAGCTTAAAGTTTCCAAATATGTACTGGACATTGGCATAATCAACAAGGAAAAGTAAGGGAAAGGATCACACTAAAAAAAATTGCATTTTAATTTGGTTTTAATAACATTGGCTGTGTCTACACTTAGAATTTAGTTTGAATTAATGAGGATTAATTTGTACTAAAGTAGTGCATGGTCACACTGGCTTTCATTAGTTCAAAGTAAGTCAGTCCTTAATTAATTTGGACTGAGTTAATTTGAACTACCTTCTTAAGTCTAGACATAGCCAATGTTAATAAACTTATTTACTTCAGTGTTTACATACATACAATGATAGTTGTAATCTTGTAGAGACCTGCTTGAATGTTAAAATTTATTAGTGGCACCTGACACTGTAAATTAGCATGAATAAATGAAGACTTGGCACACTACTTCTGAAAGGCTGCCTACCCCTGAAATACAGAAATTAAGCAGGGGCTGCTGCATACAAATATTGATTAGATAAAACAAAAATAGCATTCCTCCCTGGATAATTGCTACACTGCTGGCTTGATTCTGAGTTCAGTTGTACTGGTGTAAACACAGACTAATTTCACCGATCTCTGTCTATTTAATGCTCTAATATTGTAATCTGTTTCTCATAGTAGTTTCTCATAACACTATCTTTAGAAATGGAACTACTTCAGATTTACACTGGTGTAACTGAGATCAGGGTCTGGTCTTAGATATATGATCAGAGTCCAGTCCTTATTTGTGTGAGCATAGGCTTCATGTGAGTGTAGAAGATCAAAACCTGTATATGGTCAGAATCCGGTCCTTCTGTATGCAGTCAGAGACTGCCTATGATCAGAAGTGAATAGGAGAGAAACTTGGTAGTATTCTTATCGGGGCCATTTGAAATCAAAAACACACCTCAATGTGGAGTCTGAGTTTCTGGGACAAAGAAATACTGTATGTGTCTGGCTCTGTCTTTCAGTGCCTGAGACAAGAGGTAAAAGGTTTCAGATTGTGAACGCAGTGAAATCCACTCTCAATGATCCAAATGCTAAGGTAAGATTGTGAGTGGCTCAGTGGTACTGTTTTGAGAACACGGGATTTTGCTCAATGGAGTGTCAGGCAGTACAACAAAGACTTAGGCTGATATTTTGTGATCTAGTCTAGAGTTAAACTTTCCTGCACTATAAGGAACGTCAGTGAAGACTCTCATGCTCCTAACTATGTAGATAAATGGGTAGAAACTTACCCACAGAAACATTTCCCATTTTTTCAATAGTGGGGTAACAGAGTAGAATTTTCACTCAGACCCAGATGAGAGACTGCTGGCTAGAGAAGGTACATCATTCTCCTGTCTGGGTTGAATGTATGCACTTTTGCACTAGAAGGAGATAAAATCAAAGTGTAGGATTCTCATATCCTACCTCATTTCTGGGGAAGTCAGAGGGCAGGATTTGCTCAGTGGCAGTTTCTTTGCATTCAGGCACAATGGATGATAAAACTCATGTGTGAAAGCTCTACTCTTGCAGGTGAGGCGTGCAGTCCTCTGTTTCATCAGGAAGCTGCTCAGTTCAGGAAGCGTGGAGAATTGTGCAGCGTGGGAACTGGTTGCATACGTTTTCCATGAATTCAGAGTGTCCACCAGCAAACTGGTAAGGAAAGATCTCAACACTCAGGAGTTGATTTTGCTCTTCTTGCATGCTGATTGCTTTCCTTGATGTCAGTGGGAGTTTTAGACATCTGAGGTATGCCTACACTTAAAATTTAGTTTGAAATAATGAGGCTTAATTTGAACTAACTTAATGCATGGCTAAACTGGCTTTCATTACTTCAAAATAAATAATTCCTTGGCTCGAAGTAATGATGCTTACTTCAAAGTTATAAAACCTCTTTTAACTTTGAAGTAATGGTTAATTCAAACTTATTAGTTCAAACTGACCCAATGGAGCAGTGTTAATTCAAACTAACTGTTAGTTCAAACTGATGCAGTTTGACCACCTTCCTGCAAGGGTGCCTTCATCATTTTATGTATTGGGTGGAGTCATGGCCCTTCTTGGGTGCCATGTTGCCACACTTCCCATGGTGCCCCCCTCCTAAATCGAACTAGCAGGTCCTGTCCAGGGACATGCTGGTTCAATTTGGTTTTCTAGTGGGGCCATGTTAGCTTGAATTAACTTAATTTGAATTACCCAATATTAGTTTGAATTAATTAGTTTGGAGTAGGCTCATTTCAATTAACATTCTAAGTGTAGACGTAGCCTTGCTTTCAAGGGTTTGTGTAATCTCAATATACAAGCATTGATAGGTCAATGTTCAAGATGGCTTTGTAAGAGATGGAGACTGAATTTACAGCCAGTGTCTTATGACTAGCTAATAAGTTCTGTATATCTGTTTCACAGCAGGGGACAAACCTTTCCAGCCAGGATGCCGTGGAAGAAAGCACTATCCAAACGATGTGTGTTCAGATCCTGCAAAGTCTGGACACCTCAGTCTGTGGAATGGCCCAAGTAAGTGACCTGCTGCTGTTGTTTCTAGAGATAGGGATGCTCTTCCTTATGTTCCCCATCTCACTTCACAAGGACGCATCTTCCACAGTCATTGTCATGGAGGCACAGAATGTCCATTTCATGTCAAAGATGATATGACCCTGGTGGTTCACATAAGAGAAAAGAAAGAAAGCAAACTTAACTGGAAAGAAATCATGTTGCAGAGCTCCCTCTTAATTCTTTCCACTGTCTGAATGTAATTCCCCTTATATTCCTCATGCATACCTGTGAAATTTAGACTTGGTGATCCTGGATTTGCACAGATATTGGGACTGGGACTCTGCCTTAAGTACTTCTGTAAAGTCCTGGGTGAATTTATAGTGCTATCAGAAGAGCTTCATCATGATCCTAGGAAGAGAGCAAGGATTGGTCTCCAGGTGAGCCAAATTGCAGATGTTCACCCAACAATGTAGTGTACCTAAAAGGCAATGTGAAGGGCCACCAGAAGAAGTAGAGTGAGATGACTGGGGGCAGAAAGATGTGCTAATGGATGAGGGAATGGCCAGTTCTGAATCAAAGGGGAAGCTATATGACAGAAGGATTCAGACAGCTGGATATTGGAGGTGGGGGGAATGAAAATAACTAAGTATTGAACTGTCTCCTTCTTCTCTGCAGGTTTTATGGCCAAGGCTTCTAGAGTATGTGGTGCCACCTCAGTACACTGGCACTTTGAGGCCACTCTGCAGATGCCTTAGGGAACTGGCTGAGAAAAAGCATCAGGAAGGAGAAGTTCCCTGCCTGGCCTACAGTGGACAAGGTTTATAACTGAAACTCTTTGATGTCTTCTCTTCTGCCCCTGTGAAATGAACAGAGCTGCTCTCAGCTGCTCTCAGGAGTCTAACGGGAATGAGGATGGGCCAATGATTAACATACGGCAATGGGAGGGAGCTAGGAAATGTGGATTCTATGCCCAATCCCTCCCCCCAAGTTCTGATGGGACATTGGAGAAATCCCTGGATCTTTCTGCCTCAGCTTTCCCACTTGTGAAAGAGAAGACTAATTAATATTGACCTCCATAGAGTTGCCGGGAGGTTGAATTCATTCATGTCTGTAAAGCATTTGGAGATGCACAGACTGAAAGCGCTATGGAAATGCAAATTCTCATCAGCTGTATCTCATCATTAGTGGGCACACTGGTAGTGAAAGGTGAATTATATCAACAGGACTTTTCAATGCTTGGTCTAATGAATGATGTTCTGTTTCTCTTCCCAGAGAAACTCCCTACACCTCAGGGGCTGCTGGCACGACTCCTGGTGAGTAGTCCACGGAGAACAGGTTTTCTGATCAATATGAAGTGGGACAGTAAAGTATAAAGATCAGTTTGATAGCTAGATGCTGGTAGCCTTAGGCTGAGGAATGGGTATGAGTGGTGTCTCTCTCACTCTCCACCCTCTCCTGCTCACATGGAGACATCCTGTTCTGTAGCCTCATACTATCTAGAATGCGTTCTTCCTCAGGAAGGCACTGCAGGAGAAGCAGTAATTCTGCTTTCTGGTCTTCATAATGAGAGCACAAGAACTATTTCCTGCTTTAGAAACAAGCTCCTGATATTTGCTGCCAGACTTAGGATGTGCTTTCTTTCTCCTTGACAGGTGGTATCCTCATCCCCTTATGAAGGACTAGGACAGGGATGTGGTGCCTTGCAACTGCTGGAGGCCCTGGACCAAAATATCCATGAAGCAGTAGGGAAGCTGTGGAGAATAAAGATCCCATCTCTGCTGCAGTACATTGAAGGTAAAGTGCTAGCTGGGAGGGATGTGATCCATGGAAAATAGAAGAGAAGGCAAAAAATGCAGCTTGGGACATGTGCGGTGCTTTTCCTTTTGCAGTAGGTGGGGATAACATGAAACTGAGATTGGGCTTTGAGGCACCTCACTTTTCCTTCATTTGGATACTAATGAGCCACAGAGTCAATCCAGAGTAGAACCTGTGAGGCCAATTCACCAACAAAAGTATCAGGCCCGAAAGGTTTAAGCTGAATGGTGATTTTACATCTGTTTCCACCTGCACCTTTTTAAAGCTATTATTTAGGAAGGGCAATGTTCATGAAGCTGGAGGTTCATGAAATAGTCCTATAATATCTTGGAGTGAGAAATGGAGCCTGATTTTGCAAACTAAATTTTTCTAGAAATTAAACTCCCTGCTGACTGTCAAGGGTGAGAACTAAAAAAGCCACTGGTTTTCATGCTATAAGAAAATCATATATTAAGAAAAGAATTCATAGAATCATAGAATCATAGGGTTGGAAGGGACCCCACAAGGTCATCTAGTCCAACCCCCTGCCAAAAAAAGCAGGACCACTCCCATTAGATCATCCCAGTCAGTGTTTTGTCCAGCTGGGACTTGAACACCTCCAGAGATGGAGATTCCACCACCTCCCTAGGCAACTTATTCCAATGCTTCACCACTTGCCTAGTAAGGAAGTTTTTCCTAATATCCAGCCTGGACCACCCCAGCTGTAACTTGAAGCCATTGCTTCTCATTCTGAAAGGGAGTTTCTCACCCCAGATGGGACTTGAACCCACAATCCCTGGCTTAGGAGGCCAGTGCCTTATCCATTAGGCCACTGGGGCTGCAATTCAACCTTGTTCTGACACAGCTAGGTTGGCCAAATGTGTGTCCTCTGTACAGTCTAGGTATTGTGGGAGCAATAATAAAATTCAGAAGATTTACAGTGATATAAAGCTATTGACATCAATGGAAATAACCTTTTCTGTCAGTGTAGGCTGTGTCTACCCTACACAGAATTATGACAACATAGATACAATGGTGTAGCTACAGTAACATAGCTGTGCCAGGAGAGTCTCTATACTATACGACATGCCCTAAGAAGAGCACAAACCCATCATGTTCCACATGAACATTTAATTTTAGAATATTCCAGGGAACTTGATATTAAAAAAAGCAGATATTAAAAATGAGCTCTGTTTTCTCTCGTTATTATTGCTATGCAGGGTCCCCAGAATTACATTCTGCCAGATTAAAGAAGCCTATGTTAGAACTGGACATTCAAAACAGACCCCACTTCTCAGTTGCTGTAAATCAGTATATTTCCATTGATTTCAATTAAACTAAAGAGATTCACCCCATTTTAAGATGAAGTCCGGAATGTTTTATGTAAAAAAAGTTTGAATTCATGTTAAGCCCAGTCTTAGGATGTGCTAAACAGGTGATGTACTAAACACCCACAGCTTCTATTAAAGTCCACGGGACTGGGGAGTGTGCAGTATCCTCCTACTGGGGATGAGGGGGCATTGACTGGACCCTAAATACAAATATCAGCATGGTGCATGACCCTTCTGTTGGACCACGAAAGTACTGTGACAGAGGCCCCTTTTATCCTTGAAAGCCCACCTATGTTACTGCTGGGCAGACAAGACGTTTGAAGAGTACTGATTGTAAAGAAGATATCTGGACAATTCTTCTTCCTCAGCAAAGTGACATTCTTGTTTTGCCTCCTGTTTTACAGAAAACACAGAGAATTCCCTGGACCATGCACAGTGGGAGTTCATGCTGCTTCAGGTATACAATGGCTTGTAGCTTTATTGTCATTGCCCCCTAAAAGATCAGCTGGGAAAAAATTTAATGAAAAATTATTCATTTTAAGTAGAGCTGGGCAAACAATTTCACATGCAACTTTTGTTCAGTAAAAAATGGCCTTTTTAAAAAAAAAACATTTCTATGGGAAATTTTTGTGTTTTTCTAACATTTTTCAGTTTTTTGACCAACACCCCCTACAAAAAACCCAGTCCCCTATCCAAGTAGAAAATGCTTTGTTTCCCAAAAATGAAAGTGATTTGGTTTTGCTTTTCTTCAGTTGTTTTTCCTGTTTGGGTCCTTTTTTTTACCACAGTTTTCCAATAACAATAACGGAGAAGGGGGGTGGGTGGGATTGAGATGGAAGGAAAGGGGGAAACCAAGAACTGGAAAAGGGTAATTTTTGGTTTTGAAAACTAAAATATTTTTCATTTTTCACTTTTCATTTGTGTTTTGAAAAATCAAGACATAACATGCACACAAAAATCCCAGTTGTTCTGTGAAACAGCCTTACCACTATTTAATCAGTTCTAGTTATAAAGAACTCCATGTTGCCACTGGAAATGACACAGAACTTAACTGGAAAAGCAGGATGTTAATGGTGCTAATGTATGAGTGGGGGCCATTAAAAAGGATTCTTCTGTTTTATTTGCCACTAAAAAGAAAATCCATGTACAGCCTTGAAGGGAGGGGAGACTAGACAAGGTTTGGTGGCCATATAAGATGCAGAAACCTGTCTGGTCACAATGGCTATGTCTGCACTTAAGTAGTTAAATTGATTTAAATTAAATCTATTTAATAAAATTGCAATAAAAGTCATTACATCAATTTAAATGAAATTGATTTAACATGTTCCCAATATAAACCCAAATCAAACTAGCATGTCCATGGACAGGACTTGCTAGTTCGATTTAGGAGAGGGATACCATAGGAGGTGTAGCAACATGGCCCCCAAAATGGGCCATGCCACCACCTAATAAAGTGCCCAGCTTTAGCTCTGGGAGCCAGGGGTGGGGAAATGTATCCTTCCTGGGTGCAGGGAAAAGGGTTCCCTGCGCCCGGCTCCCCCAGTTCTGGCCAGCAGCAAGGGAAAGGAATCCTGCATTCGTTTCAAGCAGCGCTATCTGGATGTGGGGGAAAAGGAGCTGGCTCCCAGCACTCTGGCTGGATGTACAGCTCCCTTTTCAATATGCCCAGCCAGAACTTGGGGAGCTGGGCACGGGGCTCCCTTTTCCTGCATGCAGCTAGCGCTGCTCAAGCCAAATGCAGGACTCCTTTCCAATGCCATCCAGCCAAAAGTGGGGGAGCCTGGTGCAGGGCTCCCTCTACCCGGCGCCCAGCTAGCACTGCTTGAGCCAGGAGTGGGGGGGTCCCTTCCCCATGCCTGGCCAGAGCTTGTTTTGTCAGTGTAGGGAGCGAGTCGCACGGGGTTGTTCTCCACACCACCTGACCAGCATGCGTGAAGACAGTAGTGCGGGGGGGTCTTCTCCCACCACTTGGCCAGTGCACCAGGAGCCGGGCACAGGGATCTGTTCTTCTGCCGCGTGGCCAGAGAGGGCGGAGCTAGGTGCAGGGGGGCTCTTCTCCCCACCACCCAGCCAGCACTGGCGGGGGGGGCCAGGTGCGGTGCTGCCTTTTCCCCATGCCTGAGCAGAACTGGGGGAGCTGGGTGCAGGGCTCCCTTCCCTGCACCCAGCTCACACAGTGGGAACTGGGCACTGATGTACCTTGCCTGCACCCAGCCAGGTCTTCTTTTGCCAGGAACGGAGGTCCCCTCCGCCAGCACCCAGCTAGTGCATGGGCAGCCGGGCATGGGAGATCCCTTCCCTGCACCAGCCCAAGACTTGTTTTACCAGGGATGGGGGTCCCTTCCCCCACTGCCCAGCTAGTGCACAGGAGCTGGTCACACGGGTGGTCTTCTCCTGCTGCCTGGCTGGTGCACTGGGACCCAGGAGTGCTGGTCCTTTCCCTGTGCCCAGCCAAGGCTTCTTTTGCTTGGCATCAGGGCCCCTTCCCCTGCCACCTCACTAGTGCCCCGGGAGCTGGGCCCCTTCCCCTGCTGCCCAGACAGCAATGGGGAAGCCAGGTGTATGGGGTCCCTTCCCCCAGTGCCCAGCCAGCACTGGGGAGCCTGAAGGGAGGTCCCTTTTGACCCCCCACCCCGCTGGCCAGGGTGTCATGCACCCTGGGAGGAAGGTCAAACCAGGGTCAAAATCAATATAACTGTTAAATCAATATAATGCATCCACACAGAGTTATATTGATACAACAGTTTCAAGTTAACTGTCATATCAATATAAAACTATGTTTTATTATATCAATATGATTTTCCTTATAATGAAATTAGGGAGCCCCTCATTTCTCTATAAGGTAACACAGTGTGGACCTACCATTTTTTATATTAGAATAATCAGTGTAATTTCAGTTTAAACGCTGTGTGGACATAAAGCATTCTTTACAACCAAAGTGTTCTTTACAGGCTCATGTAAATGCAGACAAGGAATGTTTTATGACACATGCTGAAAATAAAGGGAAAGCTCGGAGGGTACGTCCATACTGGAGCCTTAGGTCACCTTAAGGATGGTTAAGTCTACCTGCAGACCACATTGGGTGCTTCCTTAAATTGACTTAATAACGCCACCTCTTACGGTCGACTTAATGCATAAGTCAACCTTATTAAGTTGACTTAAGCCAATGTAGACCCTTAAGTTGACCTAATTGGCCTCCAGTGTGGAAACATGCAGTTGACTGAAGTTTTCAGTGTGGATGCTCTGAATTGACTTAACAAGGTCGACTTTAAGCCAACTTTGTTGAATTGACTTAATAAAGCATCCAGTGTAGACATACCGCTAGTGACAAATAAGTCTTTGAAGATTTGGAATTCCATTTGAGTTTGAATTACTCTCCAGAATTGCCTATTATGGATCTAGCCTCATCTTAATTTCTTTGAGCTAAAAAAAATTAAATAAGATTAGACTTTGTTGTGAGGTTTCTGGTATTTCTTGGCTCCTGTTCAAAATTGAGGCCTGATACAGCACAGTGCTGAGCCTTTCTAACCTCATGCTGACTTCACTGGCAGCAGAGGGCCAGACCAAGGGACCTTTGGGTGACCATTATCAGATGGTACTGGCATGCCTAGGGTCACAAGGATCTCCTGGATCTGATCTTTACATTATAGATCACCAAAGGATGTTCCAAAGGTGTCTGCTGGAACCTGTGGCACACTAATAATCCTAACCATTGCAAAATGTCTGGATGGATAATATGGAAGGAATTATGTATGCATATTTTAAAAATTTGCTCTTAAGATCCGTGAGTTGGGGCTGGTCAGCAAAAGATGAGAAACAAGTTTCTTTCAGACAGGAAATGCTTAACTGTATGTCTGACTATATGTAGATTGGAAAATAGTAGATTTTGCAATGGATGCAAAACAATTGATCAAAATACTAATCAAATGATTGCATAGTTTCCCAAGGAGATTCTGTACAGGAAAAATACAAGCAGTAG
>ML682302.1:340513-376968 GCA_007922195.1 Podocnemis expansa | reverse complement strand
TATCACTGTGAGGTTCGCAAGCTGCGAGGAGGCTCAGGTTAGGGGAAAGGATCAGCGGAGGCGTGGGGTCTTTGGCAGCCAGCGGCAGCTCCTCCAGATCACAGGAGGTGGGCAGAGGCTTGGGGTCACTGGCAGAAAACGACTCGGGACCAGTCACAGGCACCCCTACTACTGGCTCACCCAGCAGGCTTGAAGCGGCCCAGGGTTCGGGCAATGGCTCCCAGTCCCTGGCCGAGGGCAACCCTCACCAGAAGGCCAGGTTCGGGTCCACAGACCAGCCCAGAGTCAGGAAGGAGCCAAGCCACATCCCTCCCTTTCATTGACCTGGCTTGAACTGAGCTGGCAGCCTCCCTTTTTATACTTCCTGTCCCGCCCCTCCGCTTACAGCCTGATTGACAGCCCACAATTGGCTCCGCCCCCTTGCCACCAGGCGGCTCTCTCTGGGCTATTTCTGAGGGGGGGCTGTGCCTTCCTGCTACAATCTTCTTTTGATTTTGACTGACAAAACACAATGGCACACAAGAAATGCTTGGTTACATCCATAATCACTAGCAAGAGTGTAAGTAATTACAGACATACATCTACTTCCAGACTTAATAATGCAAGATTTAGGTTATGTCTACATCAATGGCAGCACTACCAGAGATGCCAGATTGATTCTGTGGCATTGATAAAGCAGCAGTGGAGATCTGCTTAATTGATCCAGAATTAGATGGCATTAATCCATCCCCACAAGAAGAGCAATTTTGCATTGACTGGAGGGAATTTCTTGTTGGTATAGAGCAATAGTGAGGCCGCAGTAAGAAGTTAGGAAGTTGACAAAGGATATGCAAGCTACTTTTTGTATTAGAAAGATAGTTTAGAATAAAAGGATTAATAGAAATGGTCAGGAATGATGCTCAAGGCCTAGCGAAACAGGCCAAAAGAGTAGGCCTGAGCTGGAAATATGGTCAAGGAGTCAGGCTGTAAAAGTTCAACCTCATAGAAATTGGCCAGAAATAAGCTGAAACTACAGTAATAGTAATAGGTATAGAGTGGAAAAGTATGCCTCAAAGGTAGGACCACTAAGGAGATAAGAAGAGATGTTTTGCCCAAACCATCCAGTGCAAATTTATGAGTAATAATGGGTAAACTGTAAAATGACACCTTGATGGATGGAGAAAAGTTTAGGGATGTGTGGATCAAACAGGATAATGGAGCATCAAAAAAGTATGTGTGGACCAATCAAGGTAACTTTGGACACCAAAGGAAGTAGTTTCTGGTGCCAAGGGGGCTGAGCAAATGGTCCAAAAAGTGTATAAGAAGTAGGAGTCCAAGAACCCATTTTTCATACAGCTGAGGGGTAACAGAGTCTTGTGATTAGTTGAGCTGTTCTGTTGTGTTGAGGGCATAAAAGCTATTGATATATCAGTTAATATAGATTTCTTTACCATTGTGCACCATTGCAATAAAGCCTAGCCTGTCACCTTTCTTTCTGCAAAGATGCATGGTCATGTCAGTTTCTTTGATCGTGTTACCTCAGACTACCTGCACTGAACTGGGAAGACTGGGACAGGCAGAAACATTGCTAGCAGTAACAGTAACTCTAGGCTTCAGAGCACCAGGCTAACAAAGTCCCCACTTTGTGTCCAAGCCAAAGGTAACCCAGCGTGTTATCCAGAGAAGCATCTTGGCTCAGGGCAACTGGGCTAACAGAATCCCCACTTTATGTCTGATTTTATAGCAAGTAGCTTTTAAGTGAGGTGAAACTTGGGGCACATGAAAAAATAACAGAGGGGCAAAGTAGTCAGGAAAGGTTGAAAACCATTGGATTAGACAATATCAAGTTCCGCAGAAAGAATATTATTTCTTCACCATCCCTGTCCCAGAGTCTCCAATAGTCACAGCAACAGATGAACAATTAAGTCAAGTTGTGCAAAGGATAGCTTGAAAGACAAGGAGTTTAAGAGAATGAATTTATAGAGGAGAACAGTCTACATCATTGCAAGCCTTCAGATTAAGCTGTCAAATTATCCACAATTATTGGCCAAATATATTTTTCTTGGTGGTCAGCAGTTTCAAAATTCACATAAAAGTTGCCTGAAGAATACAAAGAACAATTTTTGGGCCATAGCCTCCAAAGGACACTATACTGCCCATATGTCCCTCCAAGTGGCTATTGATGCATCCAACACAGCTCCACGTTTAATAGTGACAGCCATCTTGATGAGCCACTCATTTTTGTTGCAAGTCTCTAGCAACCCAAGAGTTACAAAATCATTTGAGGAAACTGTGCTATGCCATGCTCAAGTCAAGTTTACTGTGTGACTCTTTTGCACTTTTACACCCCAGTAACAAAAAGACCCCAGGTCAGAGTTCTGACCTTCCTAGATGTTGCCCCACATCATCCACATCAGTCCTATCTCACCAGACTTCATCTATGTTGAAACCATTGTTTTGGCATCATGCTTGAAAACAGCTTACTGACAATGTCTCATCTCCAGTTTCTAGACACCCCCTACCCTCTCTTTGGAAATGAGCCATCTTTCTTTACAGTGTAGACAGAAAGTACTTTGCACAGCCAGGTGCTCAGTGCTGTGAAAGAGGGATCTGTTATCCAATTCACTTCTCTCCCTTTCCCCAACTTACCTTCCTGGTGCCTTTGCAGCAGCCCATCTCATCAAATTGTGTTTATGATGGAAATGGCATCTTTGGGGCTTGTAAGCAATAGAGGAAGTTTCTTACCAACATAGAAGGAAAGGTGTCTACTCCCACTGTGACGTTCCCATCCTACAATCTGGCCTAGTGAGCCTCTGTGCCTCCCTGATTGTCCACTCTTTGGCCCCAATTTACCACATCTTGCTAAGTGAACCCTCAGTGCTGAGTCAGCCCACATTAGCCTTCTACATGTAATCAGTCCCAGGCAGTGGACATGCGCTCACTAGCCACTCACGAGGTGGTCCCCCAGCAGACACCCCCCAACCCCCAGGTGCAACACTGGGAACTACCATCTTGCAGGGATCTGGACCCTTCCTGGTCACTGCAAGTCCATTTACTTCAGTCCATCAGTTTAACAAAGAAACTGCTATGCATGATTTTTGCTCCAAGTTGGGCACTCACATTTTCACTTTTTAAAATCCACACTGCTTAGGTAAAACAAACAGCTTATCGATTAAGGCATGGTTTAAAGCAAGGGTCTCAAACTCAAATCATCCTGAGGGCCTCATGAGGACTAGTATGTTAGCCTGAGGGCCGCACCTCTGAAACCTTTTCATACAACGATATTGCAAATATCGGTAACAATAGTGTCTTTGTGGGCCACAGGAAATAGCTTTAGGGGCCGTGTGCAGCCCCTGAGCCACGTGTTTGAGACCCCTGGTTTAAAGTAAGTATATAGCAAACAATACAAAATCAGAAACTTAACCAGTCAAGGAGATACCACAATTGAATGAAAGATAACTCATATTCTAAACTAAAATTACTATTTCAATCATGTTCACCTTACCACACAAGCTAAGTGATGTTTCTTAGCCAGTCTCTGCCCTCTCTGCTGTGGGCATAGCCCAGTTCTTAGTTGCTTTATGAAGGAGTCCTTGCAGAAAAGCCCCTGACTTATTTAAAATGTGAATTTTGCTCCCTTTCAAACACCCCTTCCCTCTTCCACCTTCTTGTGGCCAGGTGCTTCACTTTGTTCAGAAAAAGTGGGTGATCTCCCCTCTCCAGCCAAGTTGCCAGGGCCGGCGCTATGCGGTAAGCTGCCCCTGCGTAACAGGGGGGCACCGACATTTTGACAGGCGTCAAAAGGGGACAGCGCCGTGGCACTCCACTGATGACGTCACTCATCTGCGCCGGCATCGCTCTGCTGCGGGGGAGGCACCACGATCCCCAGTGCCGGCCCTGCAAGTTGCTACTGACATTTAATGTGTCCACTGTCATATGTATTTCTTCTGGGTGTGTGACTGAAGCCTTGATGCCTGCTACTACTTAATATATGCAAAATACATTTGGGGACATGTTTCATATGTGTACACATGTATGATGCTGTAGGAAACATGCTACCATAATAATAATGTAGAGCTTGTTATGAGCGTTAAAAGAATGCTGTACATGACATACTTTGTATTAGCCCACAGAACAGGAAAGATACACAGATCAAATTACAGGGGTGTGAGGGGGTACAACATGTTGTACCTCCTACTTCCTGATTTCCAAAGACAGAGAGTGTCTTCAACCCTTTCTGGGATGGACCATTGGAGAACAGTGGGATGCAGCAGAAGGTGGGGCCTCTGGGTGGAGCATGGGTCAGGGGGTTTGGCTCTTTGGGAAAGCTAAGGCTGCCCAGGCCTGTGACACCCACCACACATACAGAGGGTCGAGTCAGGAAGATGCATACAATGGGGTGTGTCTATCCCACACTCACCCATCAGTTTAATACAGGGCTGGTGAGCTCAGGCTCCCTTGGTAAGAACCAGAGAAGAGGACAGGCCTGGGTTCCCCAGCGAACCACTGACTGAGTGAGGCGGTAAGCCAAAAGACTGTTGATGGCTAACAATGAGTTAAACCTCCCCAGAAAGGGGGAAATATGGACAGTGACACAGCTGGAGGCTGAGCCATGAAGAAGATGCTGCAGTTCTGGAAGCTGCAAGAGGTGCTGAACATGGGAAGCAGAGATGTAGGGAGGATGTGCAAACCATGCATGGGAGGCTTTGGCCTTGAGCTGATCCCCGGAGTATCAAGAGAAGGCACCAGAAGCTCTGTCTCCTTGATTTCTTCTCCAGACAGGAAGCTGGCCAGAAATATGTGCTGAAATGGTTTGAGTCCTTCCTGGAGGGACTCATCCAATGAGTACTGATGGTCTACAACTTCATTCCTCTGAGTCAATGAAACTCTCAATAATTAAAGGCACAGCTCATCCAGGCAGGGGACAGAACTTTCTGTGGAATGAACTCCCCCAAGAACTAAGGATCATCACAAATGTCACCATCTGCCACCCCAAATGCAGGGCACATTTCTTTGCTCTTGCCATCTCTAATATAAATGCACAGAAACAAGTCTACTTATATGAAAAAGCAAAACAAAAACCCCCACAGCCCACCAAACCAAGACACTCTACTGCACATTTTGCCTTCTGGGGAAGTGATGAGAGAACACACGTGACAGATGTTAGTCACTTTGCTTCATCCTCTAGTATAAGTCTTAAACTCTTTTAGTGATGAGCGTAGCGTAAGATCCTACATAGAACAGAACAGAAATATTACTGTTCTGCAGAAGGCAGAAATTCACATGAGACTGTTCTCAGGCATAGGTTTCCCTTCTCTGCACTCTAACCTTCCTCTGTACTGACCATGGCTGGAGAAATAATTTATGCTGATTTAAATACTCCTGAGGTTGGTTCCTCTTCAAGACCACTACAGAGATCTCAGCACGTCAGTAAGTGGATTTCATTTTATTTTTGTTCCAATACAGTCAGTCTGTGTTTAGAATTCCACTTTCCTAAGGCATTATTTGTTTGACTGACAGCACAGGTAGCTTAGAGAAACTGTGTCCAAAGCCAAAAAACTGCTCTGCGCTCTACGTACAGTGGGACTTAGCTCATGTGAAATTCTTTACTGTTCTCAGCATTTGGTAACTGAATTCCTTTAAGGTGATCTAGTGCACTTTGGTTTATTTAGTGTGTCATAGAAATCTTCATAGCCACTGACAGTCTGAACATGCAAACACAAGTTTAATGCTACATAGCTGTACTTTGTATCACCTTCCTACTGATTTCAGACGTATTTGAAGCTAATCAGCAAACTACTAACGTGACAATACATAGCATAATGGGTCACAGTGAGGGGGCAGAGGATAGCACAGAGAGTGAGTCTGAAGAATGATTGAGCACAAGGACTGTGGGCGGTTCATAGAATAGAATTTAATTGAGAGAGAAGCTTAAAATGTTCATAGATCTGAGAAGGGAGGTGGAATCGGTAACAAAGCAGAGAGCTAATTCTGTGTAGAGTTCATGAAGACAGTTGCAGATGGTAGCTACAGTGAGCAGGGCTGGATTTAAGGGAAGGCAACCTAGGCCACCTCCTGGCATACCGGGTTTGGGGCACCAGAGTTGGACCAAAATAGACTCCAAATGGAATAAAAATAAGGCATTCAAAAGTTTAACAAATGGGGGAAAAGACCAAAGATGTGCCTTGTCTGTGACCACGTTTGGTCTAGGGCTGGGTTGCAGTGTATGGACGGGAGGAAGGGTTTGCTAACCTCTGTCAGGAGAGGGAAGCCTACTGTCTGAAGAATATAGGAAGTGGAGTTGCCAACCTTGCTTTTTAGCTTTTATTGATACGAAGATCTGAAGTTGATTTTTTTTTACTATCACTAACAATAGCATATAAACAATACAAAAGTGTGTACTCATTTATGATATTCTTGTACCCGGAATTCAAATTATGCGATTGTTTTAGCTGTTCTTAATTGATCAGTTAGCTTCTTTGGGCAAGTGCAAATATAGAAAACAGAAAATTGATTAAGTCACGATTGCTGTAGATTTATGGTATGACTGATTCTGAATGACAACAATCAATGTCCAAATACAATGTTTTATTTCTACCCAATTTGACAGATATTTTCATTTATTTATGGGTTTATGGATAGTGTTAAAATGATACATTTTTTTCAATGACTGTCTGTAAATTTATAGACAGCGTTACTGGGACCAGAGAAGAGGAAGAAAGGACAAGAACCTGGCCAAGGCAAGGGGTGGGGTTGGAATGACAGAGATAATATAGGGATTTCTCTGATAGATGCTGATGGGGACACAATACCAGGAAAACTTTCCACAGCTGGAGATGTGTTCTGTTTGTGGGGAGAGACAGAGTTATTGCACACTCGTTCAGCTGAAGCATGGAGAGTCTGGAGTTAGGGGAAATGAGGACATGAAAAGTAATCAGTGTTCCAGGAAAACTGAAAATACAAGGAACTGTGTGTTCAAAGGATCCAGGCTGAATATCTAAAATAATTTGTGTTTCCCCTGAAAAACTACAATAAGTTAAAAACTTGATGCTTTGGAGGCTGTTTGGGAAAAAATAATATAAATATTAAATAGCTATTTTGCGAGTATAGTTTTTGTAAGTGTAGTAAGGTGACAAATTTACTTGAAGGAAAAAAGTACTTACAAGGTGGGAGGGTGACAAAGTCTCACAGCCTGGACAGCGTTTGGAATTTAGTTGGGGCAGGTGGAAGTATCAATGTCATCTAGGTTGCTCTGTCTAGACCACTTTAGTCAGGACATCTTTAAAGATCAGGATGAGGATGAAGGCTGACTGATGCAGCTGTGGATCCCATTGTCCTGGGAGACAGTCAGCGTGGCAGCCATGATAGTAACATTTGCTGAGTGGCTGTTGGTAGATTGATTCTCAGCTTTCTATTTTCCAGAACTCCTGCCCCAAGTTTTTTTAAGGACCCCAAAGCAGAGAGTTGTGCGGCCCAGCAACTGATAAATGAGTATGAGGGAACAAGGCAGCCAAACTACAGTTCTATGAGAAACCACAGTGGATGGCATTTCAGAGACAAAATACTTCATTTTGGGGCTATTCAGTTTTTTTTAGACAAAAAGAAATCAACATTTTCTGCAGAAAGCAAACTCTTTTAGCAAAATTATAAGGCTAATAATTCAGTCCCAAATGAAATTTTCTATCAAAAAATAATTTTGATTGAAAATGTCACCAGCCATATTGACTATATTCAATTTACACTTTCACTGATAGTCAAACCCATGTGTGTAACTGTAACACAGAGCCTAGTTCTACACTGCTTTAGTCCTTTTTACGCTAATAGTGCTGATGCACCAACAAAAGATTTACTCTGCAGTTGTATCATCAAATATTACTGATATACAATACGTTGTTAATAGGTGGTAATGTTAGTAAAGATGGTTGCAATTTTGAAATTTCACAAAAATTTCAAAATTTGAAAAACCAAATTCAGAAAACAATCAGCAAAACATTTGAAAACTTTTGGACCATGTATGTGTGTGTGAGGTGGGGGGGAGGGTTTCACCGCCAAACTATACAGCGAAGCAAAAATGTTTTTAAAAAATTAGCATTTTTAAAAATGTTTATTATTATTTCTTTCCCCAGCCCCCACACCCTCTAATCATTATTAGTTCTTTCTTCAAACTTTCAAAACTGATTTGATTTCTGCAGTGGCTCAGAGGTGACATGGCCTCTGACTGACAGGTTTATTATAAGTTTTATTACAGTGGTGCCTAGAAATTAGCTCCAGTCGTGACTGAGGACTCATTGTACTAGGCACTGCACGAACGTTTGGTGTCTCATCCAGATAATTTATGAAGTAAGTTACAAAGGGGCAGCTGCATTAGTCTAGTTCTGCAAACCAAGCAAGGAGTCCTGTGGCACTTGTGGTTTATTTCAGTGAACTAAGGCTCCAGCCCTGCTAACACTAACACCCACACTTTCCTTTTCTCATATAACGGGTCCTGCTGAAATCAGCTGGAAACTTCTGAGCTTAAAGTTGAGTGCAGGCACCAGTATTATCACCCTCTGCATTGGGGTCTGTCCTGTTTTGACACTGGAGAAGAATTCAGTGACATGGAGGCTGGGTATTTTGTTACTACAGTCTGTTAATTTATACTCTATGCACCAGTCCTGGAATGGAAGTGGTCACAAATAACATGCAAACAGACGTTTCTTTCAGGAATCTTAAATCTAATACTAATGCCTGGTTCCCAAGAAACAGCTCTGCCTGAGATGTGATTCTAGGCAGAGAAATGACAGCAGAGAGCTTTTTGTCCTTGCTAGTGCAACAACTCCCACAAAGTAGCTATACCACAAAATGAACAATATAACATTTCTTTAGCCTGACCAGTGCTCACATGCACCAGCATAGGGAATTTACCTGTGTGTAACAGCACCACCTAGCGATGCCTGACAGAACAGTATTTATACAATTGGGAGCCACATAGGGTCAAAAACCATGGCGAACCTAAGACAGGATCTGAAGGAGGGCAGAGTAAGGATAGTGTAGAATGATTTAGGGAGGTTCTTCCATGCATATGGGACAGTGTAGAAAAAGGTGTGAAGGGGCTTTTGGGAGAAATGGGTGAAAGAGGCTGACATTGTTAAAGCTGCCCCTTGTGTTACATGGAGAGGACCAAGTGGCATTTCCACATAAGGAGGCTGCAATAGGCTTCAGAGAACAAATTTCACATTGGGTGCCAATGAGGTGTCTCACAGTGTTGTCTCATAGGTTCCCCTCTGTGTCCTCGGTGGCATCACATCGCTGTAGGTGTTGGATGGGCTGGGAACATCGTCCTGACCATAACTGTGATAGTGTTGGGGGCCTGGGGTAAGTAGCTCCAAATGATGTCTCCATTTGCGTTTAATAGTGCACCAGATTGGAACAAATATTCTGTTCCTCATTCCAGTCCATTGGCCAGTGAAATCCTGGATGTCACGTCACCACCCAGGCCAAAACGTGACAGGAACAAGGTGCATATAAGAGCTGAGGCTGTGATATCCAGCTGGGACAGCTTCACTTTTGCATGTGGGTGGAAGGCAGAATGGCTACCTGTACTGTGAGGAAAATGGGATTCTCTCTTCTCCCATCTGTACCCTGGTGATGCTGGATACACCACTGATGATTTTAGACCGTCCACAATTGTTCTTTAAAATCCCAAAATAGCTGCAGTAAAGGAGATTATTCTTCATTCTGATGCTGTTTTGAAGTTTCCCAGTTGCGTGTCTCATGTGTCGGATGGACCAGAGGAGCTCTGAACACATCGGAGAATAGTGGAACCAGAGTGAACAGTAAGTAGCACTGAATGCATCTCCCTCCTGGAGGATTTCCGGGCTCTCTTGAAACCAGTTCTGTGTGAACCCCACAATGGCAGCTTGGCAGGTGCCCGGAGCTCCTGCTGTCCCAGAACCTGGAGTCACTCTCCCTTAAAGAGTTTGCAGAACTCTTGCTGTGACTAAAAACCCAGTAACCATGTTAAAGGGATGCTGAAATCCAGAAACACAATGGACCAGATTCTCATTCATACTGAGACTTCTCAACCTTACTCCAGTGTTGTGGTCCCCAAGTTCTCAGCAGAACCATGGAATGAGTAGTTGGATGATGCCGCCTAGGATGGGGCACTAGGTTCAGTTCTGCTCTAATACATGGTGACCCTCCTTCTCTAGCTGTCGCCCATAGTATGGTTTCAATGCAGTTCCCCTTGAGGTCACATGAGCCCATCTCTGTTCACCTTTTATGATCTGGCCCAGTCAAATCGCAGGGAATTACCTCAATCCAGACAATCCCAGCCAGGGATTCCTGCACTGATCCCAAAACTAGTGGCTGAGTTAGAGCAGATCTTTAGTAAAAGAGCTACTTATGTAAAAACTTGCCGTGAATTCTCTCCTCACAGCACCCTCGGTCCAGACCTATATCGTCATGCCCCGCTGTTTTGAGCACTGACCCCTGAGACAAGTCCTCACTCATACATTGAGTCTGGAGGCTCTCACATACATGTAGGACAAAACTTAAACAGTATCTAGAACTAGTGCTGATACACTCTAAACATACTTCCAAAGGGGTATCCGTCTCAGTCTAGTTCAGCAAAACAAACAAGGAATTTAGTGATACTTTTAAAGACTCACAAATTTATCACATGAGCTTTGTGAGAGAAAAATCCCACTTTGTCTGATGCCTAGTTAGTGAAAAATATGAAAAGAAATAGAAGTTGGATGCCCCCTGAAGGAAACAGAAAAATCAAGACATCCTCCTTCTCTTTTTGCGGGGGGGGGGGGGGGGGATATTAAGCATTTTTATTGCCCATCCAGAATTGAATTAAATCCCACCCCCATCAGTATTTCCAGTTTGAGACCCTTCCCCACCATCAAAAAATGAAACAAGTTAGGCAAACTAAAATATTTTGGTTTAGTCACAAGGGCATTGTCCATTAAAAATCAACATTGAACTGGAGTTTTCAGCCAGCCAAAGTTGGATTTTCAGAGCTAACAACATGTCTGTTCCCATATCTCTGGCCAGATGGCTCCAGGTGCAATCTCTGCCCCAGGGACTGGCAGCTGCATGGGGACAAGTGTTACTGGCTGTCTAAAGCGCGCAAAGACTGGGTTGGGAGCCATGATGACTGCTTGCAGAGGACCTCTCAAATGCTTGTGATCCAGACCCAGGAGGAGATGGTAACAAAAAATATAGCATCATAAAAACCACTGGAGGGAAACAGGGGGTTACTAGTGCACAGTCCCAGTGTAGTAAGTTGTTTTCCAGCCCCATTTCCCCACCTCTGCACTGGGACTCTGCCTGAGCAGGGAAGGATAAATTAGCTGATATGCACATGGAGCCTCTGGCTGACATCATGCATGGCCATCCTTGGGAGAGAAAGAGTGGCAAGGAGTGTGAAAACCCCAGGCACATGCTTCAGCAGGCCTCCACCACCACCACCCCTGTCTCTGGGCTTGTTCAGTGCTGGGGGTGGCCATAGGCTAGAGCCCGCCATGTACTGCCCCATGCAGCATTCAGTGCGCCCCCTGCCCCCAGCTGGCTGGTCTGCCCCATGGGGTGGGGTGGAGCTGGTATGTGGCTGCTGCTCTACAGGGCCTGGGGAGCTGCCCCACCATATGCCAACCTTCCCACCCTGCTCTGCAGCATGGGGCAGACCAGCCAACCAAGGCTAAGGTGGGCACAAAACACTGTGCAGAGCAGCACAGGGAAGATGGGAGCACAGCATTAAATCCATGCCCCCCACAGACCAATTGGCACCCCTCATCACTGGGGAGGTGGGGCCCCCACAGACCAGTTGGCCTGCCCTCACTGTCTGGGACAGCCCTGGCATCATGGGCAAAGCCACTGTAGCCCAGAGCAGTTAGCTAAGGGGAAAGTGAGGGGAATTCTAGTCCGTCACAGCCCATTCACCCACCCCTCTGCTCTGCACTTTCCAGGATTTCATACAGGACATGATACCAGCTGAAAACTACTTCTGGATTGGACTTAAAGTGACACCCCTGGAACAAACATGGACCTGGGTGGATGGGTCCCCGTTAGATCCCATGCGGTGAGTGCTGCCTGATGTGTACTGTTGGACAGAAGTTCAGGGAAAGTTCAGTGTCTGACCTGATGATGTTACATGTCCAGCATCTGGCTAAGACCTGACCAACACGTCAGTTTTATCACCCGAGCTATGCTGTCTCTAGGTATTTCTACCATGCCAACAAAGGCCTTGGGATAGCCACCACTGCACCTACAATGAGGGGAGAAGCTGTCCCGTCAGCATAGATAGCCTTGAGGGCAGAGCAAGTAGAAAGTCCCTTAACCTGAGCTTCTCTTGGCACGATTTGTCTCCACGCTGGGAGGAGGCCTTTTCCTTAGTGACAGCATCAGCAGGAGAGTGAGGGAGCCCCCTCTGTCTATTCCCCAGTTCAGTGTCTGAGACTGTTGCTTCTAAGAGATGGGAGAGCCCTGTTCAAATCCCTGCTCCCCTGCAGGCACAAGGGGAGTTGAACTGGGGTCTTCCACTTTCCAGATGACTGCTCAGACCCCTGGGCTAGTTATCAGGGAGTGCTTGATCCTTGCTGCCTTTTCATGTGATTGGCCTGTGAGGCCCAAGATGTGACCTCTGGGAATGCCTGTCTCCTGCTGGGTCCTGCATCACAGTGGGGTGTAGGCAGCCAGCAGCGCACATGATGAGGCAGAAACACAGGCACGTAGGGAAACTTTTACTCTTGAAAATGAGCAGTTTAAGTGCCTCCAGAGTTTGATGGTGGCTGAGCAGGGGGTGGGGTGAATCTCTGGGGCTGGGAGTCTGGGATGTAGGTACCAAAAATTGCCATTAGGTTCTTCAGTCCCTCTGTGAATCCAGCCCACCCTCGGCACCTGGCTCCCTGCAGCCATCCATTAAACTGCTCATATTGTGAGCAGGAGACTCAGACGTGTTCTTTAAAGAAAAGCTGAGAGGTGTGAGTTTAAGGTCACCAGTTCCATGAGATTCAGCCTCATTGGCTCCTTGCCCAAGACCCTCAAGTCATCTCATATGCTGGGATGTCATCTCAGCAGAAGCTCTGCAGAAAAGTGAACAGAGATGAAGGTCAACCCCACAGCCCCACTTCCCAGTAGGGTGAAAGGAGGAAAAACGTCACCCATGGTACAGCCTTTTCCTTGGTAAAGGGAACCACAATGACAGGAACTCTCTATTTCTGCAGCTTCTCAGTTTCTGGCTCTGCTGAAGGGAACAGCTGCGGTTGGATACAAAGCAGTAAGATTGAGTCCGAGACGTGTGATGCTGAGCTCAACTGGATCTGCCAGAGACATGCTGCAGTGATATAAACAGGGGAGCTGAGGATCAACATCTGTGTATATGTAACATGAAATGCCCTGTCTTTAGTCTCAGAAGACAGGATTACAGCTTTAAGCGCAACACACATGGAAACAGCCTGAGTTAGCACCTGCCTGAAAAGAACATTTGAGGTATATCACCTGCTGGTGACACACCTTAACTCCAAGGCCCTAAAGAACATCCATTTCAGTACAGATAACTCCTCAGATATGATCTGCACAGAGATCTCTTAATGGTTATGACAACCAGTGGGTTACTGGTTCTTGGTCATGACCTCACATGCCACCTTTTGGTAAACTGGTTCAGAGTTCTAGATACAGATTTCACCAACAAAGGATCAAGTGTAAACTCTTCAGGCATTTTAACAGCCTCACTATGGAGTCACAGATAGGCCCCTTGGATATACCATCTGCCTCACCATCCACATGAGCCTGCCTTTGTGAGAGATGGGTTCTCACAGCCAGAATTGTAGCAACATTCAGATTACCGCCGATCCCAAAAGGACTAAGGCAAGCAACTGACCAGCTACAACAGAGATCTCTCATACCAGTGACAGCACTTTTTATCAATTCATTATGACAATTTCTATTAAAAAGGAAATAAAAGAATTTACACAGTTAAAGCAGGTAAACATATATACACAAAAGCTACAATCGTGTCTGGAAGTGATATGCCTTTGTGCAAGTGCAGGACTCTTAAAATTCAATAGAAAATTAAAATCAATTTTAAAAACTTTGTTTCCAAAGGGATAGCCGTGTTAGTCTAGTCCAGCAAAAAAACCCAAAAACCAAGGAGTCGTGTGGCACTTTAAGACTAACAGATTTATTTTTTGCAGTGGGATTTTTCTCCCATGGAAGCTCATGCAAAAAATAAATCTGTTAGCCTTAAAGTGCCACATGACTCTTTTTCTGAAAAACTTTCAGGCTTTTATACAAAGCAACATTTGACAACACAGCAATTAAAAGGCCATTCCCTGATATTCGAGAATTGATCAGTTGGGATATGAAGAAGAGATCAGTCCAGCTTTCGCAGAACCAATTCCACAATACTTATGAGCACTGTTCCCTCTAAGCTGTGTGCACGCACACAGGTCATGAAACCTGTGCACACGACAAATTAAAGTGTGCACAAAAAAATTCAGTAGTGCTAATATTGGTATTCACAAAAAAATGTTTTTGCACACTGTGATGAAGTAAGAAAACCTCTTGGGTTACTGTGGTTCTTCTTTTCTGTTCCTGTTCTTTGGTGATGGTATTCTGGTGATGGGACACAGGGGTGTGATAACTATAGGTACCACTAGGGGGGGAGAGGCTTTGGTTCGACCTTACCTGGACCCCCTGGGGGTGACAGGTTGTGGCCGGTTTAGACCAGGGGCAAGGCAGCTGGATAGAGAGAACAAAGGGGAGAGGGGAGGAAGGAAGATGGAGGTCGGAGGGGCAGGACCTCCGGGGCTTGTCCTGGGGGTTTACTATCTGCCCTCCTAGGTGATCTGAGCACCAACTGTCCTAGCTGCTGTGCAAAGTGGATTGCTAATAAACCCTCTGACTGCTACACTGGCTGAGTGTCACTGCTGATTGGGACGGCTGGGACCCTCATGGAGGGAGGAACCCCCACAAGGGAGACCAGACAGAGCAAGGATCGGACTCTCTGGGTCTGGATTTGGGAAGCTGGCTACAGGTAGCGTGGAGACACTGGTGAATGGGAGAAAGCTCCACCGTAGCAGAGTCCTGGTAGGCTGTGAACAGAGGGGATCCAAGCGGCTTTTCTGGGTTCTTCGTGACACGCACACAAAGAAATTGTTTGCGCACACAGTCTATGAGTAATTAGAGGGAACATTGCTTATGACCCCCCTTCGATCGCAGCCTCCTTGACTTCTGTGAACACGTCAGGTTTGGTGCAGACCCAATATCTCTTACTGGTGCATCGCAAGCTGCTAACCAGACCTTGATCATTCAGATATGCACAGTCTCCTCCTTCTCCTCCTCCTATCCGGAACCTGCAAGAGAGAAGCCACAGAGCTTGGGGCAGGCAGGATTTGGGTGTTTCCCATCAGTTACAGACAGGAGAAGGCATTCCCATAGCACAGGGAACTGCGGCATTTGCAGCCTCTCAGGATTCCTCGTCCTGAAGAAGCATCAGGCCCCAGTCAAGCCCCTTGGCAGATGGGGGCAGTCAGAAGTGGGGCAGCAGGGCCCAGAGAAGTTCTACAGTCAACTGACCTCCATGGAGGGTGGATATTTTAACCTCAGTCCCTGTCTTCACACACCAGCTGGGGTTGGAGGGGCCCCTGCATGCCCAAAGTGCCCTGGAGAGTGGTTCTGCATGAGTGTCAGCAAGGTGAGGGGCAGCAGAAACACTGCACAGAAGAGCTGGATGCCGGACATCTTGGGTGGATTATAGCAGCTGTCAGGGTAGACTGGATGGCAGAGGGCTGGAGTGAAATGCCAGCAGCGCATAAATTGTAGCACAATCCCAGTAGTTGGTATGTGCCCCCAGCCATTCACACAGCATTTCTTGTTGAGAGCTGGAGGCCAGCACATCAGACCTGGGAACAGGGCAGGATCCAGCCAATCCAAGGCCAGAGGCAAATCTTCCCCATGGTCCCATTCTGGCTACACAGTAGTCACATGCTGTGCTGGGAAGGGACCCTGCACCAATACTTGAGCCAGCTGGGACCTCCTCTGGCCCAGGTCACTGGTCTCTGATTCCAGGGGGGGTGTTTTCTGCCCCAGAGAGGAAGAATGAAGATCCCACCCATGTGAGCAGATGGCTGTGGGCAGGGGTAGAGGAGACCAGCATCACCTCAGCAGGATCTGACAGGCAATGATGCAGACCTTTCTGCTGGGCTAGGCCCCCAAGACAGCAGGCTCCAGGGTAACACCCCACTGAGATACAGGGAGCCATTCCCCTCTCAGAGATACTGCTCAGGGTCCCAACAGACCCAGGCAGACATTGCTGGGCTGGTTATTCTACTATTTGGACACCGGGGGGGCACGGGCGCAAGCCCACCCACCTCTAACGCCCCTCCCCCAGCTCAAGGAGAGGTGGCCGTAGGTCCGGGGCCAACTGATTTCGGGGGACAACTAATGTAAAAAGGGTACAGGTGTGAGGATCATAGGTTCAAAACTAGGGAACCGGAGGGGGACACTGAGCAGAGAACCTCAGACAGCGCCCACTGCTCCCGGAACATGTCCAGGGAGCCGGCGGATGCTGCCCAGAGGAACTCTGCCCGGAGACGTGAATGAACGAGGGATGAGAAATAGGCCCCACAGTCACAGGCCCCTCCCTCAGTCAGCATCCTCCCCCTGGTCTTGTAGATGGCCTCTTTTGCGTAGGCCAGGAAAAGGCTGGCGAGGAGGTCCTGCGACTTTGTGGGGCCGCGGATAGGGAGTGAATAAAGGAACGTGTGTGGGGAGAAGTGCAGCCAGAACCTCAGGAAGAGGTTCTGGAGGAGCCGGAAGAGGGGCTGCAATGGGTTGGTTATTCCCTGGGGGAGGCAGGGCGAGTTTCAGAGCCCAGAAGCTATTTGTAGCAACATAGCACAAGCCAAGTCTGTAACCCAGCCCTGAGAGTCACTGCCCTGTCAGGGGTCTGCAACCTGTGGCTCTTTTGCTGCCCCCTTGTGGCTCCAGGCTCTGCTCTCCCCTTCCCACAGGGGACCCTGCTAGCGGCCTGCTCCCCACCTCCCCGCCCCCCCCCCCCCCCAAAAGACCCTGTAGGCAGCTGCTTCGCGCTCCAGGCAACACCACCACCACCACCCCTCCTCCAGCCAAAGGGGCATCCCTGCTGGGACACAGGACAGTGTTTCACTGAGATCAAACAAGGCATCACTGATCAGCTTTCTGAGCCCGCTCTGGGCCCATTTTCCAGCTTCTTGCTGGCCACAAAGGGCTTCTTATAAAATGCCATTCGGCCATAGAACACCTCGGCACAGCCACAGGGGGTCAGACAAAGGGTCCATCTACCCAGTGTCCTGTCCTCCAGCTCTGGACAGGACCAGGTGCTCTGGTGGGAATGAACAGAACAGAACAGGGCAGGGTAATTTTTCACTGACCCATTGCCTATTGTCCAGTCCCAGCTCCTGGCAGTCAGAGGTTTAGGGACACCCAGAGCATGGGCTTCTGTCCCTGAATACTTCACTTATGGAAACTGGCTGACCTGTCCTCCATGCATTTAGCTAGCTCTTTTTTGAACACATTTATGCTACCGGCCTTCACAACATACCCCAGCAACAAGTTCCACAGGTTGGCTGGCTGGCTGCTGTGTGATGTCCTTCCATTTTTTTGTTTAAGCCTGCTGCCTCCTAATTTCACTGGGTTCACTACTTCTTGCATTATATGAAGGGGTAAATACCACTTCCCTCTTCTTCTCAGTGCCAGTCATTATTTAATATACCTTAGTCATTTCCTGTCTTAACTGAACAGTACCAAACTTTCTAATTGCTCTGCATATAGAGAGATTTCACTGCCTCTCTATCTTCCTTTCCTAATTTCAATACATTTTTTTTTCCAAGTGGGGAAACTCCAAACAATATTTGAGGTGTGGACTTGCCTCTATATAGACTTATGGTAATACAATATTTTCTGTCTTATTATCAATCCCTGTCATGTGGTGCTCAATGGGCCATGTTCTGTGTAACTTTCCCATTCACTTTTGCAGTGTAATTGTATGGTTTGAAGGGAAATGTGCCACAAAAGGTTCCATTTTGAATGCTCTACCATATTGTTATGGTATCATGCTTCCTGCAGCATCATGTATGTGCACAAATGTGAAACATGTTACATGGTTCAGACCATGAGGGCTCTCAGCAGAGAGGCTGCAGAGTTACATAACAAGGACAATTCAAATTAAACTCCTTGGCCCAGGTGACACAAAGAAAATCCACTTGGCCCAGGAAGAGCTTGGGCGGAAGAAGGATTGGAAACAAATACAAACACTTTGAACTGAGAGTGGCTTTTTGCCAGAGAGAGATCTTGAAAATAACTCCAAGAGACTGGGCCTATCCACATGGCCAGGAGGGCCAAGACTGGCTGAACACCAACAGCCAGTCTTGTGGATAAGAATGAGGAAGACAAGCTAGAGCAGTGTTTCCCAACCAGTGTGCCACAAATTTTTTTTTGAAAAACTATTCAGAGCACTGGATTGGCTCAAATATTCATGAGTTCATTTGGAAACTATAAACTGATGCACCTCAAATTAAAAGTAGGAAGGTGTGCCATGGCAGAGAAAATATTGGGAATCACTAAGCTAGAGAAAGATAGTAATTCTGGACAACAGGATAGTTATGTCATATCTTTTATTTGCTTGTCTAACTCCTGACTCCTTTATAAAATGATTGTGCATTGATTTGCTATATACTCACAATCAATAAACTAGAATTTGTTTTATCTAAAGCTGTGTGAACTTTAGAGGATGAGTGAGGTTGCGCATAACCCATTCTTTGATAAATGAACATCTATGAGCCTAAGAGTGACTGGGAGAATGGACCCTATCCCTGTAGAATGGAAGTTCCCAGTGTGGTATCTTAGGACTGGAGGTGCTCCCTTGGGGACCATTACCTCAGTGGCCAGAGGCCACACACCCACTGCCTGGCACCGATTAAATGCAGGAGGCTGATGTGGACTGACTCAGGGGTGAGTGGTCACCTGGTATAGTGGGGTAAGTCACGGTTCAGGAGGAGAGATAAGGGAGGTCATAGTGACACACCAGACCAGATTTGGGGAGGGGAATGCCATAATCCCTTTACTAATGATTCCTAACAGTCAGTTAGCTTTTTTGGACTGCTGCTGCATATTGAATGGCTGTTTTCAGAGAACTAGACACAGTGACTACAAGATCTCTTTCCAGGGTGATAACAGATAATTTAAACCTGGTCTGTACTGCAGAGTTAGGTCAGCATAAGCTGGCTCATGTTGACTGAACTCTGTAAAAGACACCTACACTAAAACATAGCTCCCGCTGATGTAAGTCAGCTAAGGAGGTGTGCAGGGAATTAGCCTGGGGATTGGGGGGGAGGGGTCAGGGAGGCTCTCAAAGGTTTAATAATCAACTTGTCTGGCTCCTCATTTCCATACGTTCGGCCACTGTGTTGCTTATATCACTTGCTGCTATCTGGAGCTGACAGCCAAAGCCCCACTGCCCAGGTACAAAAGAACCCAATCGCTCTTTGGCTGTTTCCGTAACACTGCTTCTGACTTGCTGGGTCAGCCTGAACTCACTCTCTCAAACAGTAGGGATCCAAAGCCCAGGCAATTCCTAGAAAGAGAGAAAAAGACTCACCAGTTGTTGAATTCAGTGCCATTGGCCCATTTCCAGGGCTGTCCCGGGGCCCTCCGGAGGCCGATCCAGTGGTCAGATTTGCCTTTGTAGCGTACCATGAAATCCTACAAACAGCAGGGAGGGGTGGGAGCATCAGAGCCTGGACCCTGCTGCTCCCCAGGCTCTGGACAGCGAATCCCAGCTGTACACTGAAGATCTGTTTGCAGGAGTGGCTGGGAATTTTCTCCTCCTTCCAGCACACCTCTGGGTAATTCATAAGTATTAACCCTCCCACACCAGACACAGCTCCCCATCGCCACAATTCCCCTGTGCTGTGGCACCTGCTCATGCCACCAGGTCTAGGCTGCCCCCTCCACCATTCAAGGCCACGTTCTGTGTGAAAGTCTCTCCTTACAGGGCAGCCAAGTGCCTCTCACCATGGCAGGGAAGTGGACAGATGACCTGACTGAGGCATGCAGAGAGAGTTTAGAGGCTAGCAAAGATGCCCTCTCCCTTCCCACCCTCAGCCAGGAGGGCCAGGGGCTGCCTCTTCCCTACACAGGAGCAGCACCAGCTGGGTTTTCAGTCTTCCTCTAGCCTCATACGAACCAACAGGCAAGAAGATGCCAGAGCCAGCCAAGCCCCATCGGGGGCTGTCTCCCTTTCAAGAGGATGAGCCTTGTACTACACTGGCTCTGCCCCCCAGCACGAGGCAGACACAGCTGCTCTTTGCCCCCCAAGGGAAGAGCCAAGGTCTCATTGCAGCAGCAGCCACTAAGCCAAAGCATCATCCATGGCAACGAGTGTCTCACCACGTCCTGCCTGGTGTCGATCCCAGCCAGCGAGGCATTGAGAGCAGAGCAGTTGTTCTGGCTGGAGGCCCAGTCCCCTTGGTCCTCCGAGAAATAGTAGCATTTCCTTCTGTATCCAACCCAGCCATCTGGGCACACAAGGACAGCCGAGGGGCAACAATCAGCTGACAGAAACCAAGAGTGCCGCACTGAAAGTGAGACAGGAACATGGGGTGAGAGCAAGACCCCCAACCCAGCTGTAGAAAGACCACAGGGAAATCAGCAATGGTGGCCCAGGCTCCTCAGACTCCTTGAACCTCTGGGAGGTGCTGGAGGGTGTGAGGGAGCCAGGGGGATATTGGGAATCCAGCCCCAGAGAGGGGTTACCTGACCCAGGTCTCATCTCACTCTCAGGATCACATTCAGAGGGATGCAGCCGACAAACAGCTCCTGGGTTGAAGCCCCACACAGAGAGCTGGGCCAAGGTCAGTGTGACAGCAGGGGACGGGCAGGGAGCTGAGGGGAGGCAGGCATGACAGCTACCAGGGTCCCACTGGGGGGCAATAGCTCCTGAGTAAGATGTTGATCTTGACATCATCTGCCAGGTCTTTTACCCTGAGAAATCCTGCTGACTTGAGCTGCCCCCCACCTCCTGTTTCACTTCTTAAGGTGAAGACAGGAACAAACTCCTGTCCCTTCAGGAGACTAAAGGCCCACTGCCCTGGTCAGTACAGCACTGACAGATGCAGGGCAATGGAGACGTTTCTTGCAATGGGTTCTCAGCCCAGTCTGAGTAGCTGCTCCTCAGTTAAACAGTCCCTCAGCTTGAGGCCTGAGTCTACACCAGCTGCCATGGGCCAGCAGTGGATGTCTAGTTGTAGTGTAGGTTGAAAACAGAAAAAAAAAAAAAAAAAGGCCAAACAAACAGAAATGAGTCATGTGCCACTTAGATTTACAAATTTTTTTTTTTTTGCTGAACTAGACTAACACAGCTGCCCCTTTGGAACTTAGTGTAGATGCACGCTCAGTGGCCAGGAGTATTGCAGCTTGATTCACCTGGAGAGTACAGATTGCAGAACAAAAGGAGCTGGAAGCCCTCTCTGCAGTGTAACTCTTTCAGTGCCATGACAGACTAGAAGTGGGTCACCCATATCTCACACAGGAGAACCATAGGAAAGGTCAGTGAAGGAGATGAATAGCTGAGGAAGGGTTATTAGGGTCACTGTGGAGAAGAGTTGCTAATGACATCCCAAGAATCATTCCTGCTCACTCACAGCTGCAGGGTGATTGTGTTCTCTTTTTTGATGGGGAGGAGGACAACTCAAACTCCTCAGTCATTTTCATGCACTTCATTTTGAAACACAGAAGCTCTGTCATTGGTTTCCAAGCCTTCCCCTGAGGCTAGGACACAGTTCAGTTGGGGAGAATGTTAATAGCTGAGCCACCGGTGATCAGAGATAGAGCAGGTCACATGCAAGGCACCTATGTCCCTGCAAATTCCATGGTGCAGCATCCCATACAACTGTGCGTGAGCAGAAATCATTGAGCAGGGCCAGGCTGGTTCAACCCATAAGCAAATAAGGCAGTGGCCCAGGGCTCCACTGCCTTTGGGACGCTGCAGCGCCACACCGGCTGTGGATCAGGCCGGCCCAGAAGCCAGACCTGTGCTCCCAACCCAGCCACTCCACCCCCCTGGGATGGAGCTGCCCAGCGCATGGGGCAGACTCCACTTTTAGCCCCACCTCTGGGCTGACCCTCCCCACCCCTAGGGAGGAACAGCTGGCCCAGGGGAGAAGCAGGGAGAGAGGAGCCCCACCTATGGGCTGGCCTGCTCTGCCTCTAGGTGGACTGTTCCCCGCCCTGTGGGCAGGGTGAGCTGGCCTAGAGCAGAGGCTGAGTCCCCCCCCGCCATAGGGGGTCACAAAAGCAAAAATTGGCTTGGGGTGCCCCAGACCCTCAAGCCAGCCCTGAGCAGGGCAGTCAGCATAAGAGATGTGTAATGCTGCTGCTCACTGTTTGAGCTGCATCACTCAGTTCAGGGAGCAATGGTAGCTACATGGGACATGAATTCACGTCCTGCACAGAGTGAGGGATGTGGGAGCAATCAGGCCTTTGGGAGACAGGCTGCTGGGCCCTTCCAGTCCTGCCTTGGCAGGCAGGGCACAGCAAGGAGCCTTTTCACTCTGGGAGCCTGAATGGTGCCATCTCCACCATCTGGCCCACAGCATTCTGGGAGCTCCCTTCTGTGGAGCCTTAAGTCACGGATCTCATGCTGGGTGAGCCAGTGCAGCCCATTGGAACAGCCAGCCAGGACAGCAGGAGCTGGCACCAGGGGTGAGAGACTGTTACTCTGATGAAGACCCCTTGGGCAATGTGCTGGACCAGTGTGTCCCACTCTGGTAACTTACTGCAGCCAAATGAACCAGGCCAAGCCCACTTTTCATCTACAGTAGCAGTTTGCACCAATTCAACTACCCCAGGGCTGCTGAATCCACACAGAAGATGCCTAATGCAGACAGACATGGTTCAACCCTTTCCCCAGCTGCTAAACCCTCCTGGGGAGCCAGTGACAAGATTGCAGGGGACAGATAAAGCTCAGCCCTGATAGGCTTACAGGTCCCCCAGACTATGGTGAATACTGCTGGGTTCACATTCACAACAAATAGCCACCCTCTGAACTAGCACACGCTGACTGCCATGAAGTCGTGAGGGCTCAAGATAGCTATGGGACCCTGCACTGCCGAGGTCAGATGGGTGGGTTTCTGCACTGTGTTAATGGCCGCGTCTGTCCTGCTTTCTACGGCTCACTGCAGTGACACGGCAGCACCTGCTAGACATGACCTAGGGAGATTAGAAAGCCATGCCAGTTACCTCAGGGTGACACACTGCAGGCAAAGGCCCCAGCTCACTGCTGCCCTGTATCCTCCACTATGCATGGGTGCCCACAACTGCACAGGACACAGCAAAAGTGACTGGGAACCAACATGCTCAAAGGTACTGGGAGAAGGAATGCGAGTCTGGTTATCCTGACCCAGGGAGCCCAGGTGCAAGGTCTGTGAGGGAGCAGGAGGATGGTCCTGTAGACACATCTTCAGGTATCCTCTGGTGGGACAGACCAGGAGAGACTAACTCAGAGAGGGGGGCCTGGAAGTCTGAGAACTCACCTGCCAGGACAGAAATGACAAGGACAACTGATAACACAACCGTGAAGGCAACCCCAAGGACGATTGCACGTTTCTTGTAGCGCTGTTCCCTGCAGTTACAGCAAGGCACTGAAAGAGAAAGACCCATCAGCCAGGGCTGCGAGGACACGTCTCACTGACAGCCCAGGGTTGGAGCTGCCCTAGAACATGCAGCATCCTGGCCATGGCTCCTTCCCACAGATGCTTTGGGAGAAGAGCTGAGAGGCCAGGCAGGCTGGGGTGGAGGAACAGTTTCCCTTTCCCCTCAGTCCGGTACCCTCCCCGTCACACTGTCACAGGGCTTGGCAAGCTCCAGGGTAAAGAGAGAAGGACCCAAATGTGCTGGTGGCAGGCGTTCAAGCTGCCCCATCCAGCCCCCATACTGCTCCCCACAGAGCGCTGGCTGTGCCCCCTGGCCAAGTACCCCTGTCACCACCTCCCCGAGTTTCACCCTGGCCACACACAGCAGAGGGGAGGAGACAGACCCAGGCTGAGAAGGGCCAGTGCTGTCACAGGGGGTCTGACACACCCAGCCCAAAGGGACCTGCACAGCCACTGCTGTGTGTGCCAGACAGCAGCTGTGAGCTGGGGATCGGTCCCCTGAGACCTCAGCAGTGATCAAACCCCTGCTGCCCACAGATGTGGGTGAAGCACTTGCTGCTGCCACTGACATCCTGGCCCCTCCAGGTGCCTCAGTGTCTCACTCCAACATGTTCCCAGCCAGTGACGCCCCTTTACCTGGCTCCCCTCCAGACCGCCGGTCTCTCGTTTTGCCGCTAACAGGCTCCTTCAGTGGCTCGTGGCTTGCAGGGCACCCAACTGCTGCCCCCATCATCTCTCTCAGCCACACTCAGGGTAAAGACCCTTTGGCAGGTGCTGGGCTCGGCTCGGCTCCTCACTGGGTGTCATTCAGCAGCAGCAAAGCCCAGCAGGGGCAAGTCCTGGCTCCAGCTCCCCCCCTCTGCTCCAGACTTGCCAGCAGATCTGAAAGCAGACGGACAGTGGGATTGGGGGGATTCATTTGTGGCTTTTTTCCCCCCAACCCATCACACCCACCCCATCCCAGAGACAGCTCCACAATTAAACCCCCTTAAGCCCCCTTGGTGCCTCCTTCCCCAAAGGGCTCCAAACTCAGAGACATGCACCACGGGGCAGCTGAATAAGAAAACAAAGAGGCCCCCCCAAGGCAGGGTGAGTGGGGGTCTGGGATCTGCCCTGCCCCAGTAACTTCCCCAGGACTTGAAATTAAGGGGGATGTGGGGGGGGCTCACTAAACAGATATAACACTCCTCCTAGCTGACAACTGGGGGTGTTGGGAAATTCGGGGGTGTTAGGGAAATCCTTGGGGGGGACACTGGGAGCCACGCGGCAGGGAGCTCCACAAAGGCGGGGGTCCCCGGCCCGCAGGCCGGCCAGGTGCGGGGTGGGGAGGGCGCTAGGGCCGGCAGCCCAACCCGCCCGGGGGTGCCCGGCACAGCCTGGTTTATTCCCAGGGGGCTGGGGCTCGCGATCCCGGGTTCGGGCTACAGCAAAGCCCCTCGGTTAATCCGGGGACAGAGCCCGGCCCCGGGAGGCTCTTACCCGGGAGAGACCCACACGGCGCCGCTTCCCGCCAAAAAATAAAAAAAAACGCGGGATTCCCCGCTCCCGCCCCTCCACTTACTGCCATCCAATCAGAGATGAGAATTGAGTTCCGCTCTGATAACGACAAAGCCCCACTGGGAAGGAGACTCCGCCCCATCCCTGCCGGTCGTGCTACGATTGGACGGCGCCAGAACACGTGACCCTCAGCAGCGCCCCCGCCCTGCTGCCTCTAAGCAGCATCAGGAAAGCGGGGGAGCCCCGGCTCCAGCTGTGTCGGGCTGTTCCAAGAAGGGCGGGGGGGGAGAAACCTCTGCAGCCCCCAGCCCGGTGCTAAGGGATAGACAGCACCGCCCAGCCACCCCCGCCACTTGTCCCGTCCCGGCCCAGCTTTCTCTTTTCTCTCATTCATTCATTGGGGGTGGGAACTGCTGCTGCACCCTGGCCAGGAGTTTTAAATCTCCCGCCCCCAGCAGGCTCCTGGGCGAGAAGCAGCAGCAGCTGGGGCAGGTCAGGCAGGGGAGGGTCAGTCGGTGTCTTCCTCCCCGTCTGGCCTGCTCTGTGCTAAAAAATGTGATCAACTCAGGCAGATGGCTCAGTGGGGTAAAGAGCCAGGGGCTGCCCGGGAGCCAAGGCCACCACCGCCCCCCCACTCCTGCAGGGGAATGGGGCCGCAGGCAGCTCCCACGTAGGGGTGTCGAGCTATTGCCATGTGCCGCAGCCACATTCTCCTGCTGGGAGCTGCCTGCGGTCCCTTTCCCCTGCTGGGGAGCAGGTTCCCCTGGGCAGGGGGCCATGGCCGCAGCAGCCCCCACTCCCAGCAGGAGAATGGGGCCATGGCGGCTGCAGCACGTGGCTATGGCTCACCACACCTACCCAGGAGTCACTGCAGCCCCATTCCCCTGCCAGAGCACAGGGGCTGTGGGGGCCATGGCCCTCTGCCTGGGGGCGACCACGCTCCCTAGCAGGAGAGTGGTACAGGCCACATTCTGACCCCCTATGTGCCAGAGGGGTCCTCAGCCTTGCAGAGGTTGGGGACCCCTGCACTAAGCCCTAGTAAACATTGTTGTGAAGTAGCTTTCACCTCCCCAGAGATGGCTGCATTCCACAAAAGGGAGAAACAAATTCTGGGGCACTCGGGTTGATGACATGTAAAATTAAAATTGGTTTTTTTGCCTTCCTCTGTAGCATTGGGCAGGGTTCACTTGCTGCTGGATTCTCTGTATTAGTCTTTAAATCATGATTTGAGGACTTTAATAGCTCAGTTATGGGTTTGAGGTTCATTGTAGGAGCAGGTGGGTGAGGTTTTGTAGCCTGCACTGTGCAGGAGGTCAGACTAGATGATCATATTGGTCCCTTCTGACCTTAGAGTCTATAAGTTTATGCATCTAAAACCCTGTGAATAGACTGTCCTGCCAGGGCTTCAAGGGGATGGCCAGAATGAGATGTGGTGTTCCCCCCCCCCCACCTCTAAGGTTCCCATCAATTTTGTAACGCACATGGTCTAGGGCTAGATCCCTGCAGTGGGATCCAGGGACCTTAGGTTCAATTCCAACCTAGAAATGAAGGGGCACAGACACAGTGGGACACCAAATAGAAACTTTATTGGCCCATGGCCTGGCCATCAGCTCCCCAGGGACTCCGATCCACCCACTGGGCCCCTGACTCCTGGATGAGTCACCAACCCTCTCCCAAACCTGCCCACCAGTCAGGCACCATCTCCTCCCAACCAGGAATTTCCCTAACATACCCCACTATGCCCCCCTGAATTTCTCCACCCTCTCCAGTTGTCAGCTAGTAACAGTGTTATACCAGTTTAGTGAGCACTCAAACACCCCCCATACCTCCCTTGAACTTCAAAACATCCCTTGAGTTGTCTGCCAAGTAATAGTGTTATACCAATTTGGTGAGTGAGCACCGCAACACCCCCCTGAATTTCCCAACACCCCCTGAGTTGTCAGCAAGTCAGAGAGTTATACCAATTGGAGAGCACCCCAACACACCCCCACACCCTCCTGAATTTCCCAACACCTCAGAGTTGTCAGCAAGTAACACTGTTGCACCAATTTGATGAGCACCCACAAGCCATCAGAGCCAGCCCAGAGGAAATGGTGGTTTAGCTCAGGTGCAGATGGGTTCTCCAGTTGACATCATGGGCAGAAACACTGTTGCCCAGAGGAGATATCTCAGCTGAGCACTAGGGAAACTCTAGCCTGTTATGTGGCACATTCACCCACCTCTCTGCTCTGCATTTCACACACCATGAGATATGAGGTAAAAGCTATGTGTGAATTGGACTTAGGACGATCCCTGGGGGACACAGACCTGGCTGGATGGGTTCCTGTTAGATCCCATGTGGTGAGTGCTGCCTGACGTGTACGGTGGGACAGAAGTCTGGGGAAAGCTCAGTGTGTGATTTCCCATTGTTAAATGTCCAGGGCCAGATTAAAGCAGGGGCTACATGGGCTGCAGACCCATCTTGAAAGGGAGGCCCAGGCTGCAGCCCCTAAACCACCTGCTCACCCAGCCATGCTGACTCTGGGGGCCCGGGGACTAGAGGCCATGGCAAATCATGGTGCTCCCACCTCACCCTTGGACTAGCTCGTCTGCCCCCAGGGGCAGAGCAGGCTGTTGGGTGCTCTCTGTACTCCAGGGGTGGGGCCACTGGTGAGTGTGGGTGCCTTGCCCTCGGCCCTGGTGGGTGGTGGCCCCGCACTAACCAGCCCTGTCCCCTGAGGTAAAACAGCCTGTTCAGGGGTATGGCACAAGAGCAGCAGGTGGTCATAGCCCACCCAACCCTACTCCACCCCCAGGTCACCATGGTATGGGGCTGGGATGCCAGGGGGAGGGGAGCATGGTGGGAAACATAGGCCACGGGTGGGGGTACCCATCAATGTTCCCTCTAAGCTGACAACACAGCTGAGCAAGTTATGGATGCAGCTGAGCAAGTTCCCTCCCGTTCCTCACCCCACGTCAGGCTCTTTCCCCACTCCACTGGCTCCCACAAGTGCTTTCATAACTTGCTCAGTTGCATCATCAGCTTAGAGGGAACACTGAGAAAGGAAGGCATTGCTTTGATATGAAAATGAATAGCCATCATTCCCTCACTACAGAAAAAGAATGAATCGTGAAAATTTCTGCCATCTACAGAGTTGTATACAAATGTAGTATATTACTGTAACCCACTCCAGTTCTTAAAATTATTAGCAGATTTTCTGGTTCCACTGCCCCACCTGTGAGAACTGGAAGGAGACACAACAGGAACAAGCCATTGAATGATAAAATAATAATTCCTCCGCTGATAAATGGAATAACTTGGGTTGGTTGGACTGTACGTGAACAAATCCAATCAGCTTTCCTAGAAGCATCAATGGATGCACTTACAACAAACCACTGCAATGGTAGCTATTCCCCCATTATGACTTTAGATATCTTTATTCATTTCTCATTTAAGATGGACATATTAAACTTGGAAAAGACACACCAAATAATTGTCATTCCTTCTATAAGCACAGGGAACAGGATGACATCTCAGGTATTCAATGGATATCAGCTGATCTTAGCTAAAAGCCACAGAAAGAGTGTAACTGGAACAAACCCTTGTTTGTTTGTTTTTTTCTTCTTTGTGACATTGCAAATGGACTGCCTTGTCAATCAGCTTTGATTCAAATCCTTTGATAGGTGCAATTTCTGTACTCAAACAAAATCTGACATTCAACTTGAAATGCTTTTAGCAAAAGAGAATTAACCATTCATGAGAGATTCCCTGATGTCAGCTCTGAATTCTAGCTCTCACTCTGAACGTCCCTCATGTCTCACTCTGAACGTTTCTGGGAGCTGAATCTGGGAACTGAGTTTTTGTAACGCTCCTGCTGCTGGTTTTCCCACAGTGCAACCCGGTCCCCTGCTTCTGCCTTGCCCAACTCCTTTCCTCCCTCTAACTGCCACAATCGAGGGTTACCAGATACCAAAGCACAGAAAGGAGGACAGGGAGGTCCGAAAATGAGGACGTTGGAGGACCTGGAGAAAAAGTAGTCTTAATATAACTGTTATTACTATATTATGTCATGGAAAATAGGTAATGATAAATGAATGCAGCATTAAAACTACACAATATCATGTTTTTAAATTCTTTTAAAGTAAAGAAAATTACCAAAATGGTTTAACTGAAAACTGGATTTCTTTTCATTAAATGAAAGTTTTTCATGACCCTTTCACTAATGTTCAGGAGACTAAAGTTAAAGAAACTAAATTTTCAAATATAAACTTGAAAAATATCTTAAAAAGTCAAAAAAAGAAAAAAGTTAACTCACTTTTCACTTTCCACAGCAGCCCATTTTTTATTTAAAAAAACAAGTCCTAAATTGTTTCTTTGCAGCCCCTTTAGTGGTTTTATTTAATTGGTCCAATTGTCCTTGTTAATAATTTTGTTTACAGTAGACTTTATTTTCCTTCATTTTATTAACATCATTTTTCCCCTCCCCAATTTAGCCATTTTGTAGGAATAAGGGCCAAAAATAAAAGTGCCTATTACAGATCTTGACTCCACAACCCCAAGCTTGAAAAGCAACTTTCCTACAAAGTGAGCTACCCAGACAGCCTTGGAAAAGAAAAGCAACCTGCACATTCAGGGGATGCATGAGCTCTCAGTGAGAAGCCTTGGTTTGTACAGAGCTGTGATCAGGAGGTGTGCAAATGTGCCCACCTCTGACCCCTTCTCCTTGCTGCTTTCCCCAGCACCATCCCTGCCTCTGCCTTCCCTCCATAACTTCCTGCCTCCCCCCTTAAGCCCTTCTCCCTTGCCTGGCAGCCGTAACAGGTGCACAGGGAGCTCCGGCAGGGCGGGAGATTTTGAACGCTCCCAGCCCCAGCCCCCAGGCGCAGCACCAGAACAATCACGTCTGGGGCTGCCGGCTTGTGCTGGGGCGAGTGTTGTCTGTGCTGGTGAGCAGCGGCTTCTGCACCAGCGCTCACCAGTGCACAAATGTAGGCCATGCAAGGCCCTGGTGCTCCTCAGTCCAGCCCAGTACATGTCCAGTAACTGGCTAAGACCTGGCTAGTGGTCCCCTTTTACCAGCTGGGCTACACTGGGTGTGGATATTTCTGCTGTGCCAGCAAAGACCGTGCTGTAGCCTCCCCTGTTGTTACCAACTTTTCCCACCAACTAGGGGTATGCTCATTTATTACGGTTACTTCCGCTTTGGGGGAGTGGAGGAGACTGCAATTCCATTAATGTACTGCTTGTGTCATGTGTGTTTCTATATGGAGCTCAACTTCTCCCTTCGGCAAGCTCTCTCCCAATGGAGCCATCCTCGCAGGACCTCAGCTTCCCAGGAGTGGATTTGTCCAACCTCAAATTCAAATAACAACCCAATATACCCGTCACCTAACGCAGGGTCTACCAGCACTTTCAGCTGACCCCTTATACATCCCTGAACTCAGCTGGCTGGGTCAGCTGTCACCCTTATATGCTCCGGGAGTCAATTAGGCTGATATCCCCATCAATGAGCAACCTTACAGGATAGTGGGCATCACATGGGTCTTTGGCTAGCTAAAAGAAGTGTTGCTGAAAAGTGATATAAGGAAACCAAGAACACAATGGAGAGAGAATGATGGCTTAGAAGAGTCTGGCAACTGGCTTGATTACAAACAGCATTTTATTGCTAAGTATCTAAAACTTGCAATAGTAGTACTAATTACAAAAGGAGAGAAAAATGCCCCTTGAAATACCCAGTTACAGCATTAACAAACATACAAGGAAAGAAAAACACCCAGCTACAATATTACATAGATTCTATTATAGAGCGCCTAGAGAGAGAGAGAGTTGGCAGGGGTGTAGGAGCAATCTCACCATTCTGTAGGAGAAAGATTCCCAGGCTGTGAAGGCAGGCTCAGACGCTGGGCGGAAACAGTCAAAGCTCTCAGAGCAATCAGCAAGAAAAAGAAAAGAGGAAGTCCCAGTGGAAATGATATGGCTTCAAACCCAAGCATCAGGACTCACACATGGACTTGGGTAAAGGTTTTTGATAAGGACATGTTTCAGAGGCCAATACACATTCCTGGCTGGGTGTAATGGTTCCAGGAAGCTCAAAATACAATCAGGCAGACTCATTATTTTGGGTATCAATTATCATGTCTATGATGAGAACGATCTGATAATTGCTGAGGTTGTTAGCTTTCGAGTGAGATCCTCCATCATGCAATGCTTCCCTGCTTCTTCAGTCCCAGGGTTCAGTTCAGTTTTTGGTTTGGAGCTTGGTTATCCATAGTCAATGTAAATAAACCTCCATTTACTGTGCTGACGGCTTTTGGATGGGGTAAATAAGGATGTCTCCCACTACTTTTTCACTGGTTTTCGTGTTCTGTTCAAGCACAGATTAGGAGGAGGCGTGAGTCACAGGGTGGCTACTATACTCTTATTCCTCCAGAACACAGAGCTAACAAGTAACACTGTACCTACAAATGAGGGGAGAAGCTGCCCTGCAGGTGTAGGTAGAGTCCTCAGGGCAGTGCTCTCAGTGTAAACCAGTGGTTCTCAGCCCTTTGTGAGCCACAGAATCATAGGGATAGAAGGGACCTCATGAGCACTGTTCCCTCTAAGCTGTGTGCATGCACACAGGTTGTGAAACACTGCACACAACAAAAAGTGTGGAGAAAAAAATTCAATACTGCTTATATTAGAGCACACAAAGAAATTTTTTGCACATACATCCTATTAAAAATTAGAGAGGACATTGCTCATGAGGTCATCTACTCCAACTCCCTGAAAAAAAGCAGGACCACTCTCTCTAAATTATGCCAGCCAGGGTTTTGTCTAACGGAGCCTTAAATATCTCCAACAATGGAGATCCCATCACTTCCCTAGATAGCCCTTTCCCATGCTTCACCACTCTCCTACTATGGATGTTTTCCTAATAGCCAACCTTGATCTCCCCAGCTGCAACTTGAAACCATTGCTCCTTGTTGTGTCCTGTTACTAAAGAGAACAGCCAAGCTCCCTCCTCTTGGAGCACCCCTTCAAGTAGTTGAAAGTTGCTATCAAAACCCCCCTCAGTCTTCTCTTCTGCAGGTTAACTAAGCCTAGATCCTTCAGTCTTTCTTCATAGGGCTTGTGCTCCAGCTCCTTGATCATTTTTGTTTCCCTCCACTGGACTACTTCTAATTTGTCCACGTTCCTTTTGCAGTGGGGAGTACAAAACTGGACACAGTATTCCAGATGCAGCCTCACCAGTGCCAGATAGAGGGAAACGATCACATCCCTCGATCTGCTGCCAACATGTCTACTGATGCAGCCCAGTATGCCATTGGACAAGAGCACACTGCTGACTCATATCCTGCTGACTTCCCATCCACCATGACCCCCAGGTCCTTTTCTACAGCACAGCTGCTTAGCTGATTGCTCCCCAGGCTGTAGCAATGCATGCGGTTTTTCCACCCCAAGTGCAGGACTTTGCACTTGTCCTTGTTGAACCTCATGGGATTTCTACTGGCCCACTGCTCCAATTTATCTAGGTCTCCCTGAATTGTGTCCCTGCCCTCCAGCATGTCTACCGTTCCCCCCAGCTTGCTGTCATCCGCATACTTACTGAGTGTGCTGGGGGCAAAACCACAAGTGGCTAGTGTGAGTCCACCTCCACTGCCTGAGAAACCATGCTGGAGGCTCGGAGTGAGCTGACCCAGAAGTATGGACATGCAGAGCAAGGCGAGATCAGTTGGGCCCCAGGAATGGAGATTCAGGGACACAGCAGCAAATCAGTCCGGACTGCAGGACAGGAACGTCACACCCTGTTCCAACATTTCTAGAATCTACCTAATTCTGGATCGTAAAGGAGAAATGTGCAACACAATATATGGCTTTCAGCTTGACCAGGAGACGTGAGAATATCTGGCAATCAGACAATCCAGCCACCAAAGAGGAACTCACTGACTAACACTCTGCTAAGGGGAGGATCAGAACAGAAAAAGTACTCAGGAGCACTTTGACTAGGAAGCATGTTAAAAGGTGAGAAGGAACATGCTGGCTAATCCCAACTGTTGAACCCCGGGTTCGTGATGTGACTGGGATGGACCAGCGACACCCACCAATAAGATGGACACCAGTTCAAGTAAACAAAAAAAACTACTTTTATAGTGACACCTTAAACACCTTTAACCACTTAACAGTGTAAAACAAGGAGATCTATGCAAAAACACTTGTAATCAACTAACAATATGAAACAAAAATCTATATAGGACACTTATAACCAACTAACAGCATAAAGCAAAATCTAAATGAACACTTACAACTAAATGACAATATAAAGCTAAAAATCTATGCAAAGCACTTATAACCAAGTAACAGTGTGGAGCAAGAAGGTCTATATAAAGCACCTGTAAAACACCTACAACCGAACAACAGGATAAAGCATGAAAGTCTATGCAAAACTCTTACAACCAACAAAAGTACTTATAGTTAAATAACAGTATGGAGTAATGACCTACAAGAGGGTGGCCATAATAAGTCAAGGACTTTTCTGGCCTTTTACTGCCTCAACATTGGTATAGGCACTGACCAGCCCACCCGATGCGTATTTACCAATGGCTGAAAGCCATTCCTCCTTGCTAGCCAAGAAGGGTGGGTGGCAGAATGAAAAAGTCAGATGAGAGAAAAATAAACCCCCACACTCCCCCCGTGTACACTGGAGAAGTTTGGGCCCAACAGTTTAGAGCAGAAGCAGAGTAATGAACAATTATGTAATAAGAAGAGTGCAAGATACAAATGACTAATAAAACACCTGGCAAATTAACAACACAAAACTATGCTAGACCATAAACAACTTTATCATGAAAGGACTATACAGGATACAGAAAAAATAGTAACAACTACACAAACTATGCAAAACTCAGGTAAAGAAGCTACAATCACAGCCTATATATAAATGGTAACAAGTAGAATGATAAAGAAAAGGTAGGAGGCCTATATCGATTTATAATACCTGTCCCCAGGACCGCAGTAGAATCCAAAGTGAGGAGGCAGACCAGCTGCAACATCTCAGCACTTAATCGTTCGGCCGGCAATCCGTGCATACCCCAAAAGGAAGGTCTCATGGGTGGGTGCTCCCTGTCTCAGTCGGGGGCCAATCCGACCAGGTCGTGACGTGTCCTTTAGCATTCGAGGGTGGGAGAACAACAAGCTAGCTGAGACAGGGGGGTTAATAGAATTTTGCCCAGCCAGAGTAAAAATAGCCAATTAGGAGTGGGATCCTGGTCAGGACCAATGATAAAACTGGGACCCCAGACAATGACCCCTCCTTTGTGGTGATGGGGGTGCCGAGAAACTGTTGGGGTGGGGGTAGAAACTCACCCCCTTTGTTGTTGACAGAAACTAGGGAGGAAAAAACTCACACAGGAGATTGAGAGCCATCAGGGAGATCGATACTTTACATTTCTCCTTGAGAGCAGCATAATACAGGGGACTACATGTGGGGCGGGGTGGCCATCATGGCTGCCACCTCCACTGACAGCAACTATTTTCCTGCCAGAGATAGTTGCTGGAAGGCTGATGAAAGGAGGAGTCCCATGGCACTTAAAGACTAACAAATTTATTTACTGCAGGAGCTTTCATGGGACAAAATCCCACTTTGTTCATTAGTCTTTAGGTGCCCCAGACTCCTTGTTTGTTCTGCTAAATGAGACTGACACACTGCCCCTTTGGATCCTGGAAGGCTGATGTGGCAGGTGGAAAAATGGGGATCTTAAGGCCTCCTATGAAAGGCCTCCCATGAACAGCTCTGTGAAATACGTCCCACTCCTGGGTGCTCTCTGAATGCAGGGCAGGCAGAGAAAAGGGGTGGAGGGGGTGAGTGATAAGACGCATCATTTCTCTAGCACTGAGCTCTCCCCTGTTCTTAGCCCATGAGCCCCAAACACTCTACAATCCCAACATCTGGTTCAATCAAATCCAACCATTTCATCTGCAGCTTCCTGCCCCAAACCTCTCCCTTCTGGTCCCTCCATACTTCACTCACCAGAACCCAGCGCCCTGACGGAGCATGACAGGGAGAGCTGCCAGTCTCTAGGGAAGCTCAATCTTGATGAAATATATTCAGGTCAGTGGAGAGCCCACCCCAAAGGCTGTTGGAAGACAGAAGCTGTTGCTAGGGCTTTAGAGTCCTTCTCCTCATCTCCATAACTCAGGGAGCTCACCGGGGAAAAAAAAAGGGGGGAAAATCAGGCAGGCAGAGGTAGCATCTGGAGCAGTTTCTCTCTCTTCTGCATACCAACTATGGCCCATCACCATGGCAGCCACATCTGCTGTAGAGATGTACAGAGGGGCTGATTTATGCTGCCTCTCCCCTTCCCAGGGCTTGCTTAGCTTATGCAGAACCACAGGGCCACGGACCAGCTGATACTTGACTATGACCGTGTCTTCACCTCAGTGATGGACAACTGGATCCTTGGGAATGAAATGCCCCTGATCTGTGCAGGAATAAGGAAACAGATTTTTATTGTGTTTGGTCATACTCAGGACACAAAGAATTTCCCTCCTGTCTGGAGGAGTCTCTCATGTCCAATATGCTCTCAGTCCCACAGGAGCATTTCCCATAAGGAAGAATCATCTGAGACGTCCTGATTGGATGGTTTTGCTGACCCCCAACACAATGGGAACACTAAATGCAGCTTCCCCCACCTTCAAGGTCTCTCTCATGTACATCACTGAGGTATGAGATTGGATTGAATCTTTTTCTGCAGCCTAGCTGATCAAAGGGTCTCTCAAACCTGTTTTGATTCTCTGATGTTTAAGAAGGTGGGATCTTTGTGTGAAACTGTTCCCATGGTTGAAAGGAGTCTCTCCCCTGTGTGGACTGTCCAATGTCTAATAAGGTTTGATAAGCATCTGAAACTTTTATTACAGTCCAGGCACTTATGGGGTCTCTCCCCTGTGTGGCCTGTCTAATGTCTAATCAGATGTGATAAATGTCTGAAGCTTTCATCACAGCTGAGGCACTTATGGGGTCTCTCACCTGTGTGGATTACCTGATGTGTAACAAGGCTTGATCTTTGTGTAAAGCTTTTCCCACAATCCAAGCACTTATGGGGTTTCACTCCAGTGTGAATGATGATGTTTATTGAGGTCTGATCTCCATCTAAATCTTCTCCCACAGTTCAAGCTCTCGTCTATGAATTGCCTGATGTGCAACAAGGCGTGATCGCCGCACAAAACTTTTCCCACAGTCCAAGCAGTGATGGGGCCTCTCTCCTGTGTGGATTTTGTTATGCGTACTAAGGTCTGATCTTTGTTTGAAACTTTTCCCGCAGTCCAAGCACTGATGGGGTCTC
>ML682302.1:325791-340503 GCA_007922195.1 Podocnemis expansa | reverse complement strand
GGCTAACAAGGTCATGTCTTTGCTTGAAACTTTTACCGCAGTCCAAGCGCTTACAGGGTCTCTCTGTTGTTTGGACTGTCTGATGTGCCATAAGACCTGCGCTCTGCTTGAAACTTTTCTCACATTCCCAGCACTGAATAGGTTTCTTTCTCACCCGCACTGTCTGATGCGTATATATGTGTAATCCCATGACAAATTGTTTCAGACATTTGAGGCATTCATATGATTCCTTGTGATTTATCTGCTGTGCTGTGGTTTCCTCAAAATAACTGAATCCTCCCCCAGACTTAACAGATTCATCCCCTTTCTTTTTTCGGTGGCTTTCCAAAAGCTTCTCTGACCTCAGCTGATTTCCCCCATATTCTCTTTGTTGTAAGCATGGGGAACTGTTCCCACCATATTGTCTCCAAAAGTTCCCCTGTGACTGCACTTCCTCGGGACCTTCATGATATTGATTCCCCTCCTCGCTGTCACTCACTATCTCCTCACCTGATGGGCGACAGAGACAATTCAGACACTTAGTCCTCAAGTATCGGAAAAAGAGGAATAGCACAAATGGAAAACACAACACATTCAGGTTGTGAAGACTGAGCAATCATATTCTGCCTTCAGATCCCACCCAAACAATTGCAGGGCAGTAAATCCTATAGGAAAACTTGTTTAGCCAACACAATGGGTGGAAACCAACAAGTGGCATCTCTGCCCAGAAACCAGGACCTGGGTAAAATGAGGAGGAACAGAGGAAATTTGCTCACACTACAGTTTTGAGATTCTCACCATTTTCCTTCCTTCTCCAAGTTGTTTTTATGTCAGTCCTCACCTGTGTGGCTAGCTGTCGAGATCTCCCTTTCTTCATAGTCCTTGAGGTCAGGCACCCATGGCTCCTCCCCTCTTTCAAGCCAGGCAATCAGGTCAGGTTTGGGAATGGAAAATCCTGCGTGGGGGAAAAATCAGAGAAGATCAAAATGTATGGAGTTTCCACAGTGTTTTCAGCCCAAGGATCACTTCATGAACCTGTCCCTGTGCTTGTCCTGAGGAAATGTGGAATCCACGGAGATAGGAACATGGTCTCTGAGCCCCTTTGGCAACAGCAGAGAGCTGGGGAGGTGGCAGGAATTGTCATGTCATCACTAGGAGTTCACAGGGTCCATGAGTTCTGGGGGCCTTGCTGACACACACACAGCTCTGCAGTTAAACCCTGCCTGTTTCTGAAGCTGCGGAGCCCAGATCCCACCCCATGGCTGAAGCTAGTCCTAGGAAGGGAGGAGAATGGGAATCCTGCAAGGGAGCAACAAATGAGACAGACACAAGAATACAGTCTCTGCCCTTTTAAACACTGGAGGCATGGGGATGCGTTGGCACACCCTCTCCCATGGGAGGGAAGTACAGAGATTCAAGTCTCTCTCACCCTGCAGCCAATCTAACTGTCAAAGAAAGAATCTGACAAGATTCAGCAATATCGATCCCGCAGCTTCTGAACTGAGGGTGCAGGAGTCTCTTACCCAATGAGGCCACAGTCTCATAGTTCTCCTGCATGACATCCCTATAGAGGGCTCGCTGCCCAGGGTCCAGCAGAGCCCCCTGCTGCTGGGTGAAATACACAGCTACGTCTTCAAAAGTCACTGGTATCTGAAACAACAAACATCTCTGATCAGCAGCTGCTGCTCCAGGCACAATCACACTAGTTTCAGGGCAGAAAAGCAAAGAAGACAGCAGGTCTAGGAAGGCCAGAGTATGAGAATCCTGCATGCACCTTCCTCAGAGCAGCCAGTAAGCTGCGGGGGGTGGGGAGAAAGTGAGAGCTCCCTCCTTGCCCAAAAGTGAAAGAAGGCTGGGTCTTCTGCTTTATGTCACAAAAGGGGAGCTGCTGCTAAACAAATGACAGGGCAGGGAGTTCCAGCGACTTCCCCTCCTGTTACACAGCAGCCCCTGGTTAGTGGGTTGAGTCTCCAGACTGAGCAGGGGACTGGCTCCTCTTCCAGAAATGAAGGAATTTTCAATTCCTGCCAAAGCCCGCTCAGAAAATCAGCAGGTTGATCACACCCTGTGCCCTCCCTGCCACTTTCTCCCCTTCAGAAGCTCCATGAGCATTGCCTACCTGAACCGGCTCCACCACAGCCATTTTCCTGCCCCGTCCCTGGGGGAAGATGGGATGATCTGGAGCAAAACCTGGATATGAGTCTTCAGTCTATCAGGGAGAGCAGGCAGAACAGGGAGGTTTCTCAAGGGTTGAGTCCATTCCACATGCGGATCCCCTTGATCTCTGCACCCTCTCATGCCATGAGCAAATTCGGTTACTTTATTACCACTTGGGCAAGAGCCCTCCCAACAGAAATACACCCAGCAGGACACTTTTAAACCTTCTCAGTAACAGCATCACACAGCCATAATGTAGGAAAAGAGAAGAACCAAGAGACCCACTTTGGGGGATTCTCCCAACCCATCCCCAAAGGCAGCCTGACCCCCTCCAATATGCAGCGCAGTGCTTCAACAGACTGAGTAATTGGTTTTTCTGCTGCCAGCCTCTCACCTAGTTTCCAGGACATCTGGTGGTCGGCCCAGGTGGGTGCAGGGAATAGATCTGGGCTTGGCTTGGGACTGGGAACAACCTATCTTCTCAGTTACTGCTTCCAATGTCCTTTTAGCTCCTGTAAAAAAACAAGGAGTTGTATGGCACTTTAAGACTAACATTTATTTTTTGCATGAGCTTTTGTGGGAGAAGATCCCACTTCCTCAGATGCTTTGAAGATGGGTGAAAGCATCTGAGGAAGTGGGATCTTCTCCCACGAAAGCTGATGCAAAAAATAAATCTGTTAGTCTTAAAGTGCCATACAACTCCTTGTTGTTTTTTTACTGGACTAGACTAACAGCTATCCCTTTTAGCTCCTCCCTTACTCCATTCTCTCCCTCCTCCTCCCCCCAACCCTCGAGAACTGGCTCCTGTCCCATGGTTTTGGGTGTTCACTCTCACTAGGGAGACTGGCCACTAGTCCTGCTAACAGAAATTTGAACCTAGCTGTGACACTGAAAGTAGCAGCTCTTAGTCTCGAAGTCATGGGGTTCCTCCCATTGTGCAAACTCACCAGTCAGTCCCTGAAAGGGGCCTTTGTGCAGAGTCACTTTTCTGCCCTGCTGCAGCCCTTCCCGCAGGTCTCTCCATCAGCTGACGGCAGGGGGCAGGGGCGTTGCTGGATAAGAAAAAGATCCCAGGCACAGGCCCAAGCCCCACCCCCAAATCCCACATGTCTGAAACATGCTGTGCTGGATGCATTTATATACCTGAAACAATTTAATAGTAATAGAGTTCATTTAAATAGCATAAACAATCTGCTGCACATGACTACCTGCTGGGCACTTCCTGGTGGTGGTACTGGGGAATTAGTCTCAACTGGTCCCTGCCACGTCCTCAGTGCTCCAACTGTTCCATGCTGAACTCTGGTCCTGAGTCCACTTTTAGGACATTAGCCCTATGGCTAAGTCCTCTAAGTCCACCCTTTCCAGAGAGAGGTTCCATCCGAGGGTTGCAGACACAAATTAAAGTCAACTAAAATTAAAGATGAGTCAATTAGGCAATAATTAAAGTCAACTTGAAGGTTGCAGGCACTAATTGAAGTCAATGACTAGTGGGCTTCCCCACATTTGGCTATCTAGGGGAGGGCAAAGGCCCATCCTCTTCTCTGGGCCCCAGTTTCCCTCAATTGTGGCACTGTCTACCACCTTCCACCAGTCTGTGTCTCAGTCTGCTTCCTCCACAGCTTCCAGTCACACACACACACCCTTAATAGTGTGGAATCCAGCTGGTGTTCCTGACTCAAAAAGCCACTGGCCACACTGTCAATAAACTACACCTTTCTGTACAGGAATGAATTCTTTAGTTTTCTGACACCGGTCAGAAATACACCTGAAACTGGCACTTTTTTCCTACTGTACTGGCACTTTTAAAGACTCATGACCCCCTCTCCTCATTTTCCAATTTCTTTGGAAGTGGGAATTCAACCACAAGAAGCTCTGAAATAAATACATTTGTTGCTCTTTAAAGGTGCCACAAGACTCCTTACTTGTTTTGTTGAGCTACACTACGCTAATGGCTAGCCCTCAAGAGCTTGTTAACAAAAGAAAGGCTAACTTTGTGTCTTACTGTCTGGTGCTCTTATGCTGTGTATGAGAGAGCAAAAGAGAAGAGCAGAAGAATTTACAAATAGTATTTCCAGTCTGAAGAGTGGCAGTAAATAAATGATGCTCAGTAATCAAACCAGTCACAGCTGCACAGGAAGTTTTATTCTTTTCTTTTGAGCACCATTGATAGAAATATGTAAAGGAACTGTTTAACTTTCAAAAGGGATAGCTGTGTTAGTCTAGTCCAGCAAAAAAACAACAAGGAGTTGTGTGGCACTTTAAGACTAACAGATTTATTTTTTGCATGAGCTTTCCTGGGAGAAGATCCCACTTCGACAGCCCACCTATTTCCCTCCACACACCTAAGCCAGGTCCTGATACCCCCTCTCCCCCACCTATGTCTATAGGATTTGTTGTGGCATGTTGCCTCAGGGGTCTTGTGAGATCATTGGTCACCAGCCACTTGCAGACTTGATTGTATTTTGTTGTTTTCTGTCTGGGGTGGCTCCTTCTGTTTGCTTTCATTGGAGATGTCTGCATTGTTCGGCTACTTAGATGGTAATTGTGCTCCATCAAGACAGGCTGGCAATTGAGACTGGCCCCGTCACAAACACACCTTGTTCACACATTTAAAAGAACATACAGCATAAGCCTAAACCAGATTTCATCAAGTATACAAAATGCAGTACACTGTTTAAGCAGAAGTTCCAAACTACCACTATGGAGTCTTGTTGGACATTGGTTATAATGTCTATTATACGTTATTACAAAATTATTTAACTTATGACACTGAAAGACATACACAACATTAGCTAACATATACTTTAAAGGTAAATGTAATTCTTTGTCTGTCTCCCTACTTTATGTCTGTGCCCCACACAATTACTGAGAAATCAATCCAGAAAGAAGAGAGCCTTCACGGTCACCCAGTGGTTAAAGAAGAATTTGGTGGGCCCTGGAACCCTCTGTAAAGGAAATTGTAAGATGGAGTCATTTTGATTTGGAAGCTCTGTGTGAGAGGCTGTGTTTGCTAAGACAACATTAATTACAGAATGTATATCAAGTCATAGATAGTCAAGAGAAGCTAGTGGCTTAGATCGATAAGAAGCTAGACTGTTTCTATAGATAAAAAGGTAATCCACAGATTTAGATTATAAAACAGTTGCTCCTGTCTGGACCCTGCTGGGAAGCTATCAACCTAGTCTGGTAAACAGGTTGACGGGGGCCATGTAGCCGAGGGGTCACAGGAGTCTGGCCACTCTCATTGGTCAAGGACAGTAACTGGTACCCAAATAAGCAGTAAACAACAACAGAGGCGGGCTAAGTATATGCTGCCTATTAAGTATAATCTAATTGTGTAACCTGCATATTAAGAGTAGTAACACCATGTAGGGATTTTAGTCATGATGTAACTTGTATTATGCATGAGCTTGTTGCATTATGTATACCGTATTTTGCATGTTAGAAGGTCTGTATGACCTGTAACCCCTATACTGGGGGTTCTTGCTCAGAGAGGCTAGCTTCTTCTTGCTTCTCTCAGATGCAGTTCCTTTTATTATTCAGCTGAATAATAAACTCTGAACCACACCTCATTCTCTGCTGAGTGTAGGGGTAAATCAAACTCTGGCTTCAAGAAACTTCAACTTCAGAAAGAGGCACACCAGAGCCTTCCCAATGAAGCAGACCCGTTCCCAGCCAAGACACCAATAGGCAGAGAACAGGGTGTGGTTCAAAGTTTATTTAATAAAAGGAACTGCACCAGAGGGAAGCAAAAAGAAGCTAGCCTCTCTGAGCAAGAACCCCCTGTATAGGGGCTACAGGTTATACATACCTTCTAACATGCAAAATACAATATACATAATGCAACAAGCTCATGTATAATACAACAAGTTACATCATGCCTAAAATCCCTAAATGGTGTTACTACTCTTAATATGCAGGGTTACACAATTAGATTATACTTAATAGGCAGCATATAGTTAGCCCGCCTCTGTGGTTGTTTACAGCTTATTTGGGTAACAGCTACTGTCCTTGACCAATGAGAGTGGCCAGACTCCTGTGACCCTTCAGCTACCTAGCCCCTGCCAACCTGTTTACCAGACTCGGGTGATAGCTTCCCAGCAGGGTCCAGACAGGAGGGATTGTCTTCTAATCAACCTTTGTGGATTACCTCTTGTATCTATAGAAACAGTCTACCTTCTTATCAATCTAAACCCCTAGCTCTCCTGACTTATGCCTTAATAAACTTGTCTAAGCAAACACACAGCCTCAGACACAGAACTTCCAGACCAAACTTACTCCATCTTTAAACTTCCTTTACAGCAGAAAACGTTTCAAGACAGTTTCTCACAGCATCACATCTCTGTAACCAGGGCCATCTTTTGTGCCTAAAGTAATTGCATCAAATAGAGCTAGGTTAGAGTCTGTTACATTAGCATGCCCAAAAGCTAAATATGGGACAACAATCCCCTAAGTGAATGACAAAAAATTGATTAGGCATACAGAAAACTTTAAACATTGTGAGTATCTTCCTTTAATATAAAGTGTCTCTAACATCTCAGTTTTGGAGTTTATGGGGGTTTTTTATCCAAATCATTTTCAACAATAAAAGGGAGGCTATAATTAGTACGCCTGGAGTGTAAATACTCGCAGAACTAAAATAAGCAAAATGAGGTATAATTGAGATTTATGTGTCTGGTAGTGGAATATAATAAAGGTAGTTTAATAATTTTTAATTTTTGACAGTGAAAACAAACCTAATCAAAGCTGCAAGAAGCAAGAGCATAAATGGCTTTGTGAAAGAAAATTATTATTTTTCTAACAAATTTTGGGGGAAATAGAAATACAGTCTTTTTTTTTTAATTATTGCACCACTGGCAATATTTTTTTCCTTCTGCCTTAAATGACTTTTTATCCTTTCAGTTTTTCATTTCATTTTCCTAATCATTAGGATTTGTTTCCTTCCATCACAGGAGTCTATACAAAGTTACACTGTAAAGCCCCACCTTGACAAACTGACTGCATTAGAATCTCTCACAGAAAAGAAATCTAAAATTAACCCAACTTGTTTTTGCTTATTTTAAAGGATTGCTTTTCTTTTGGGAGTTTTTGTATATTCAAGCCTTTTAGCAAGTGAAAGGCAAAGCATTCACCCTTGATAGAGATGCTAAATGGCTCAGATTTTGCTGGGTCTTTCAAGTCCCAAGTCCTCCTCCAGCTCCAGCCTGGCTCCTTTGCCTACAGCCCAGCTCCCGTCCCTTGCCCCCCCAGAGAGCCCTGTGTCCCCTGCATGGCTGGCTCTGGGAGCCCCACAACTTAGCCCTGCCATCTCTCAGGGCCCCCCCTCTTGCCCAGGCTCAGGGCTGCTTACCTGCTGGGGCCCACACAGGCCCCAAAGGTGCCACCACCACTGCACTAGCAGCCTGGTGCAGAGGAGAGGGAGAGATTTAAATTTCCCTCCCCCTCTGCTCCTTCCCTGGCTAGGTGCAGGAGGGCAGGGGCAGGGGCCGTCACTCTCACTGCTCCAGCAGGCAGCCTCTGCATGAGCCTGTGTGGAGCTGAGACAGACACACGGGGCTCCTCCGGGCTGCCTCCCTTGAGCTGTGCTGGCCCACGGGTTGCCTGCACTGGTGAGGGGCGGCCACTGCGCCCCTGCCAGCTAGCGCACCTTACCAGAGGCTGAATTTCAATAACACAAGACTATTCAAGTTAGATGACTGTATAACTCAAGGCTGATTTTGGCTGGTTGGTGCTGTATGAAAAAGAACGGATAGGTAGTGTCATATCTGGGGAGAAGTTACTAAATGAAAGTTATCTGAACAAAGTTGGTACAAAGCATTGTCACTGTTTTGAAGAACAACTGTGCTGTGATGCTTCTCTAGGCAGGGATTAAGGATTTAATGACAAAAATGGATTAGTCAGGAAAAAATTAGACAGCTGCTCCTGGCTTTAGCCCCAGTCTGCCAGTCCTGGCAGCTTCTAAAACCAATCTGTGTAAATGTCTGGACGGGGCCAGGGCAGGTGAATGATGGAAGTTCAACCCTTATGATTTGGGCTACTGGTACCTATGCAAAAACATATCCTGTACTTCTAACAATATGTTTCATGTTTATAAAATACAAAGTTGTTATACTTGCTTAGATGTGTGTGACAAAGAGATATGACAAAGAAATGGTAAGTCCCTCCTAAGAGCAATCTAACTTAGACTTAGGACAAAATAAACCTGGAGTTAAGGGCTAGGAAGAACATATAGAATTTCTTTGGTTATCTTTATTATTGTATAGCACAACTAACTAAACAGCTGTATTGCTATGTTTCCAAACATCTTGGCTGTAACATACTTACAGCTATACCTTAGGTTTCAGTAAAGGTGTGAACAAGTTTGTAACCCCAAATCAATCCCTGCCACACCAGGCCCAGGCCCTGCCCTGACCCCCCTCAATTGCTGCCACACTGCCAGCCCCCCTCAGCTAGCCCAGACCCTGCCCGAACACCCAAATGCCACCCGCCCCCCGGCCTCAGCCCCTGCCCCGGCCCCCCAATTCTTGCCAGCTCCCTCTCAGCCCCTGCTCCCCTGCTGCTAGCCCAGGCCCTACTGACACCCCCCCCCCCATTCCCAGCACGCCAGCCCTGGGGTTACCTGGCGTCCTGAGCCCGCTGATGACATGAAGAAACAAATTAAGTTCTCCCAAACATGTGGGAGCTCAGCTCCACCCCCACCTCCTCCCAATGAGTTGCAGGCTGGGCTGGAGCTTCCCTCCTCCCTCCCAGACAGTACATGGTTCCTCAGCGTGTGCTGCCCTGCCTGCCGGTGCCCAGGAAAATTTACGGGGTGCATTGGGGTGCTGGCGCTGGGCAAAAATACATCGGGGGCACCAGCCCCAAGATTTGGGGCACGTGCCCGGGCGTGCCCAGCGCTAGCGACGCCACTGCCCTGCGGGGGAGAGAAGTCATACCGCTGCCAGCTTCAGCAGCCAGCCAGCAGGGGCAGCGTCCAGCCCTGTGCAGCCCCCACACCCACTGAGATCCAGCCCTGGCAAGAGCATCCAGACCACAACTGGGGTCCAGCGGGGTGTGAGGGGAGCAGCGCTGCGGACCCCCTAGAAGAGGCCCACCCGCAGGTTGGGAACCACTGGCCTAGTGGGCATAGGAGGGAAATTTAGCTCTATCACCCAATAACAAGGGAGTGCCTGGAGGGAAGCAGCAAAGAGGTGTTAACTGAGGTCTATCCTAAGAGACAATGGGATTGCCTCTGGCCAGAAAGGGGGTGTTAATAGGGGGGTATAGTTTATGTCAATAAAACCCATCTGGAATTTGAAAAAATAAGGCTTAATAGAAAGCTATTTGACTGATAAATCTTGTGATAAATCATATGCTGTTCTGTACCTGCTTATTTTGTTCTTGTCATGTGGTAGCCACATCTCCGCTCCAGACACTGGGTTATTTCCCCTTTTTGTAAAAGAACAGCCTTGCATAACTTTATAAAAATAGCTTAATTCCAAGTAAATTTCACAAAACCATGTCTATCCAGTAACTAATTCTAATTTGCTAAACAATTGTAATTAACAGCATTGTACCTATATTAGAAACAGGAACCAGTCAGGTGGTGGCATAATCTTTTGGCAAAATAGCTAAAAAGGCAGAGCAATGTAACAGTAACTTCTGGAAACTGGAAGTGGGTTTGTGGAACAGGGATAAAAGGCTGCAAAAAGCCCATGCAAACTGGAGGTCTGCGGAGGCATGAATTTACTGCCGAACTGAGGACTGATCACCTAAGATTCCCTCCCCGCTGGTTGAGAGCGAAACTTCCCACCTGGGATAGGACTGCTCAGGGGTGTTGCTGCCCCAGGGAGGGAGCCAGGGCACGGCCTGCAAGCCCCACCCCCGGCCCGTAGGCCACGCCCCCTGACAGTAGGCCACACCCCCTGACCGGGGATGATCACATAGCGGCCCTGCAGACAGGGCTGTTGCTGGATAAGAAAAAGATCCAGGGCACAGGCCCAAGCCCCACCCTCAAATCCCACATGTTTGAAACATGCTGTGCTGGATGCATTTATATACCTGAAACAATTTAATAGTAATAGAGTTCATTTAAATAGCATAAACAATCTGCTGCACATGACTACCTGCTGGGCACTTCCTGGTGGTGGTACTGGGGAATTAGTCTCAACTGTTCCCTGCCAGGTGCTCAGTGCTCCAACTGTTCCTTGCTGAACTCTGGTCCTGAGTCCACTTTTAGGACATTAGCCCTATGGCTAAGTCCTCTAAGTCCACCCTTTCCAGAGTGAGGTGCCATCCGAGGGCTGTAGACACAAATTAAAGTCAACTAAAATTAAAGATGAGTCAATTAGGCAATAATTAAAGTCAACTTGAAGGTTGCAGGCACTAATTGAAGTCAATGACTAGTGAGCTTCCCCACATTTGGCTGTCTAGGGGAGGGGCAAAGGCCCATCCTCTTCTCTGGACCCCAGTTTCCCTCAGTTGTGGCACTGTCTAGCACCTCCCACCAGTCTTGTGTCTCAGTCTGCTTCCTCCACAGCTTCCAGTCACACACACACACCCTTAATAGTGTGGAATCCAGCTGGTGTTCCTGACTCAAAAAGCCACTGGCCACACTGTCGATAAACTACACCTTTCTGTACAGGAATGAATTCTTTAGTTTTCTGACACTGGTCAGAAATACACCTGAAACTGGCACTTTTTTTCTACTGGCACTTTTAAAGACTCATGACTCCCTCCCCTCATTTTCTAATTTCCTTGGAAGTGGGAATTCAACCACAAGAAGCTCTGAAATAAATACATTTGTTACTCTTTAAAGGTGCCACAAGACTCCTTACTTGTTTTGTTGAGCTACACTACACTAATGGCTAGCCCTCAAGAGCTTGTCAACAAGAGAAAGGCTAACTTTGTGTTTTACTGTCTGGTGTTCTTAAGCTGTGTATAAGAGAGCAAAAGAATTAAATAGTACTTCCAGTCTGAAGAGTGGCAGTAAATAAATGATACTCAGTAATCAAACCAGTCTGATCTTACTGTTTGTACCCCTACTTGCCCCACAAAGCCAAATCCAGTTGCACAGGATGTTGGATTCTTTTCTTTTGAGCACCATTGATAGAAATATGTAAAGGAACTGTTTAATTGTTTAAAGCCCTCCTATTTCCCTCCCCACACTTAAGCCAACTCCTAATATCCCCTCTCCCCCACCTTTGTCTATGGGATTTGTTGTGGCATGTTGCCTCAGGGGTCTTGTGAGATCATTGGTCACCAGCCACTTGCAGACTTTGATTGTATTTTGATGTTTTCTGTCTGGGGTGGCTCCTTCTGTTTGCTTTCATTGGAGATGTCTGCATTGTTTGGCTACTTAGATGGTAATTCACAAACACACCTTGTTCACACATTTAAAAGAAAATATACAGCATAAGCCTAAACCAGATTTCATCAAGTATACAAAATGTTTAAGCAGAAGGTCCAAACTACCACTATGGAGTCTTGTTGGACATTGGTTATGTCTGTTATATGTTATTAGAAAACTATTTAACTTATGACACTGAAAGACATACACACAACATTAGCTAACATATACTTTAAAGGTAAATGTAATTCTTTGTCTGTCTCCCTACTTTATGTCTGTGCCCCACACAATTACTGAGAAATCAATCCAGGAAGAAGAGAGCCTTCACGGTCACCCAGTGGTTAAAGAAGAATTTGGTGGGCCCTGGAACCCTCTGTAAAGGAAATTGTAAGATGGAGTCATTTTGATTTGGAAGCTCTGTGTGAGAGGCTGTGTTTGCTAAGACAACATTAATTACAGAATGTATATCAAGTCATAGATAGTCAAGAGAAGCTAGTGGCTTAGATCGATAAGAAGGTAGACTGTTTCTATAGATAATAAGGGTGATCCACAGATTTAGATTATAAGACAGTCGCTCCTGTCTGGACCCTGATGGGAAGCTATCACCCTTGTCTGGTAAACAGGTTGGTGGGGGCCAGGTAGCTGAGGGGTCACAGGAGTCTGGCCACTCTCATTGGTCAAGGACAGTAGCTGTTACCCAAATAAGCTGTAAACAACAACAGAGGTGGGCTAACTATATGCTGCCTATTAAGTATAATCTAATTGTGTAACCTGCATATTAAGAGTAGTAACACCATGTAGAGATTTTAGGCATGATGTAACTTGTTGTATTATGCATGAGCTTGTTGCATTATGTATATTGTATTTTGCATGTTAGAAGGTATGTATGACCTGTAACCCCTATACTGGGGGTTCTTGCTCAGAGAGGCTAGCTTCTCTTTGCTTCTCTCTGATGCAGTTCCTTTTATTATTCAGCTGAATAATAAACTCTGAACCACACCTCATTCTCTGCTTATTCCAGTCTCAGCTGGGAATGGGCCTTCGCCTTTGGGGAGGATTTGTGGTTTCTCTTTCCATGTTGAGAACCCAAGAAGCCATTTGCAACCACTTCTCAGCTCCCCCCCCCCCCCAGCTCCCTACCCCACCCATAACCCCCACCCCATGCAGGTGTGGGGGAAAACTGGTCCGGGTCCTCAACATGGAAAGAGAAACCATGAATCCTCCCCAAAGATGAAGGCCTGTTCCCAGCTGAGACTGGAATAAGCAGAGAACAAGGTGTGGTTCAGAGTTTAATATTCAGCTGTATAATAAAGGAACTGCACCACATGGAAGCAAAGAGAAGCTAGCCTCTCAGAGCAAGAACGCCAGTATAGGGGTTACAGGTCATACTTACCTTCTAACATGCAAAATACAATATACATAATGCAACAAGCTTATGCATAATACAACAAGTTACATCATGCCTAAAATCCCTACATGGTGTTACTACTCTTAATATGCAGGGTTACACAATTAGATTATACTTAATAGGCAGCATATACTTAGCCCGCCTCTGTTGTAGTTCACAGCTTATTTGGGTAACAGCTACTGTCCTTGACCAATGAGTGGCCAGACTCCTGTGACCCCTCAGCCACCTAGCCCCAGTCAACCTGTTTACCAGACTCGGGTGATAGCTTCCCAGCAGGGTCCAGACAGGAGGAATTGTCTTTTAATCTAAATTTGTGGATTACCTTTTTTATCTATCTAAGTCACTAGCTCCCCTGACTTGATATACATTCTGTAATTAATGTTGTCTTAGCAAACAGAGACTCTCACAGAGAACTTCCAAACAGAAATTACTCCATCTTGCAATTTCCTTTACACAAGCCTGAGCAGTATGCCCCCCCCACCCCCCATATCACCCAAGTCTAAGCTAGGCCCTTCTTTAAAAAAAAAAAAATCATATTTTTCTAATTGTATCTTAAATGTTTGGCTCAACTGCAGTTGTATCTATGATCTATTTACCCAATGAAAGTTACCGGGTATCACCCCGTGCCACCAGAGGCTGAATTTCAACAACACATGACTATTCAAGTTAGATGACTGTATAACTCAAGGCTGATTTTGGTTGGTTGGTGCTGTATGAAAAAGAAAGGATAGGTATTGTCATATCTGGGGAGAAGTTACTAAATGAAAGTTATCTGAACAAATTTGGTACAAAGCATTGTCACTGTTTTGAAGAACAACTGTGCTGTGATGCTTCTCTAGGCAGGGATTAAGGATTTAATGACAAAAATGGATTAGTCAGGAAAAAATTAGACAGCTGCTCCTGGATTTAGCCCCAGTCTGCCAGTCCTGGCAGCTTCTAAAACCAATCTGTGTAAATGTCTGGATGGGGACAGGACAGGTTAATGATGGAAGTTTAACCTTTATGATTTGGGCTACTGGTACCTATGCAAAAACATATCCTGCACTTCTAATAATATGTTTTATGTTTATAAAATACAAAGTTGTTATACTTGCTTAGATGTGTGTGACAAAGAGATATGACAAAGAAATGGTGAGTCCCTCCTAAGAGCAATCTAACTTAGACTTAGGACAAAACAAACCTGGAGTTAAGGGTTAGGAAGAACATATAGAATTTCTTTGGTTATCTTTATTATTGTATAGCACAACTAACTAAACAGCTGTATTGTTATATTTCCAAACATCTTGGCTATAACATACTTATAGCTATACCTTAGGTTTCAGTAAAGGTGTGAACAAGTTTGTAACCCCAAATCAATCCCTGCCACACCAGGCCCAGGCCCTGCTCTGACCTCCGTCAATCGCTGCCACATTGCCAGCCCTCCTCAGCTAGCCCAGGCCCTGCCCTGACCCCCCAACTGCCACCAGCCCCCCCTCAGCCCCTGCTCCCCTGTCGCTAGCCCAGGCCCTGCCCCGGCCCCCAAATTGCCACCAGCCTCCCCCCCAGCCCCTGATCCCCCACCGCTGGCCCAGGCCCTGCCCTAGTCCCCCAATTGCCACCAGTCCCCCTCCTCAGCCCCGCTCCCCCACTGCTAGCCCAGGCCCTGGCCTGGGCCCCTAATTCCTGCCAGCCCCCCCTCAGCCCCTGGTCCCCCACCGCTAGCCCAGGCCCTGCCCCGGCCCCCCAATTGCCACCAGCCCCTGCTCCCCCACTGCTAGCCCAGGGCCTGCCCCAGCCCCCCAATTGCCACCAGCCCCCCCCTCAGCCCCTGCTCCCCTGCCGCTGGTCCAGGCCCTGCTGC
>ML682302.1:234338-325691 GCA_007922195.1 Podocnemis expansa | reverse complement strand
CCCCCCCCAGCCCCTGCTCCCCCACCGCTAGCCCAGGCCCTGCCCCGGCCCCCCAGTTGCCACCAGCCTCCCGGCCTCAGCCTCTGCCCCCTGCCACTAGCCCAGGCCCTGCTCCCCCCCCCATTCCCAGCACACCAGCCCTGGGGCTTACCTGGTGTCCTGACCTGGTTGCTGCCATGAAGAAACAAGCTAAGCTCTCCCAGCCGTGTGGGAGCTGAGCACTGCCCTGCCTCTTCCCAATGAGCTGTGGGCTGGGCTGGAGCTTCCCTCCTCCCTCCCAGGCAGTACATGCTTCTGCAGCATGTACTGCTGTGCCTGCCTGGTGCCCGAGAAAATTTAAGGGGTGCATTGGGGTGCTGGCGCTGGGCAAAATACATCGGGGGCACCAGCCCCGAGATTCGGGGCACGTGCCCCGCGTGCCCAGCGCTAGCGATGCCACTGCCTGCAGATCTCTTTGATCGGGACCTTGGCGAGGAAAGCCGTAGAAGATGTCTCAGCCTTGGTAGAGTGGGCTCTCACAGTTTTTGGAAAAGGCGTGTTTGACCTTTCGTAGCAGTCTTTGATGCAGTTTACAATTCATTTGGAGATGCACTGAGAGGACACTGGAGAACCTCTCATGCGGTTGGCGACCACCATGAACAGTTGGGAGGTCTTACGGAAGGGTTGGGTACACTCGATATAAGTTAAGAGCGCTCTCCTGACATCTAATGTGTGCCATCGCCTCTGGCTTTCTGTGACTTGGGAGTCAGGATAGAAGATCAGCAGGCAAATTTCTTGGTTCATGTGGAAGGGGGTGGCCACCTTGGGTAGAAAGGAAGCGTGGTGATGGAGGACCACCTTGTCTGGGAAGAACGTCGTGTATGGGGGTTCAGAGGAAAAAGCTTGAAACTCTGAAACCCTTCTAGCTGAGGTGATTGCTACTAAGAAAGCCACCTTTCATGACAAAACTAGCAGAGTGGCTGAATGCAAGGGTTCATATGGTGGCTCTGTTAATGCCTGGAGTACAACGTTTAGATCCCACTGAGGGGTGGGCTTACGAGGGTGGGGAAAAAGCTTTTCCACCCCTTTCAGGAACCTGTGAGATATAGGGTGTGAAAAAACTGGAGCCCTGTCTGCCCTTTCATGAAGGGTTGAAATTGATGCTAAGTGGACTCTCAGTGAGGACAGTGACAGGCCTTTTTCTCTGAGGTCTAGAAGATAGTCCAGAATTGCATGGATTGCTGCTGCAACAGGATCTATGCCTTTGTCACAGGACCAAGTGGAGAAGTGTTTCCATTTGGCTGTGTATATGGACCTAGTGGAGGGTTTTCTGCTACCAACCAGGACCGTCTTAACCCTGTCTGAGCAGTGCCTCTCTTGCTCGCTGAGCCAGAAAGCATCCAGGCTATCAGGTGCAGGAGGCCTGGGTTCAGGTGCCGAAGGCACTCCGAACCCTGCGTTAGGAGATCCGCCCACTGAGGGAGGCGGAGCAGGGTCTTTATGGACAAGTCCTGCAGGAGCGGGAACTAGTGTTGTCTGGGCCAGTCCGAAGCTATCAGGATGATGTGTGCTCTGTCCACAAAGACCTTCAGTAGCACTCTGTGGATCAGGGGAATTGGCGGGAAGGCATACAACAGGGCCCCCAACCAACTGAGGAGGAAGGCATTGCTGAGCCCTCCTCCCAACTCCGGAGGGAACAGAATTGGAGGCATTTGTGGTTCTGTTTCGTGGCGAAGAAGTCCACTGGGGAAGTCCCCATATTTCTGTCAACATGGAAAACACCTTGTTGTGAAGGGGCCACTCGTGATTCGCTAGGGTTTTCCTGCTGAATGAATCCGCTAAGCCGTTGTCCACCCCAGTAGGTGGGAGGCAACCGGCGTAAAGTGGTGATCTATCATCAGCTGCCAGAGTTTGCACACCTCCTTGCACAGGGCCGAGGAGCATACCCCCCTTGCCGGTTGGTGTAGAACACGGCCGTTGTATTGTCCGTGAGGACCTGGACCGTTATGCCGCGAATTTTGTCGAGGAAGGTCATGCAGGCCAATCTGAACCAATCTGCCGGGGACAGGGAGGGGACAATCTGAGGCAGGGAAACCATGCGGAACTTTATTCTCCTTATGTACTTGTTTAGCGCTCTGAGGTCTAAAATAGGCCGTAGATCCCCGTTGGGTGTGGGGGCCAGGAAGTATCGGGAGTAAAACCCCTTGCCCCTCTCCCACTTGGGGACCTTTTCTATAGCTCCAAGGGAGAGGAGTTTTTGGCATTCGTCCGCCAGCCGGCATAACTGTTCTTGGTTTCCCAGTGCTGCACAAGGGGGCGGTTTTCTGTCCCGAGGGGTTGAACGGAACTGGATGTGGTATCCTTGCGCCACTGTGTTGAGGACCCACTGGTCTGATGTAATGTACCCACTGGTGGACAAAGTGGTGCAGGTGGTAGGGGGAGAATAGAGGCCTTGGCTTGCTGCCCTTGCAGGGACCATCAAAAACGTTATTTACGGTCTGAGGAGCAGTCGGATCCCTGTCTGTGCCTTTCAGACTGTGAGGCATTGAGCTTTCCCCCCTTGCCTGGATGATTCTTGTCCTTGTCCAGATCCCGAAGGTGGTGCTGGGGAAACTGGAGTGATCTTGGGAACTGACTCTGCAGTTGAATCTGTTGCTTTATTTGCTGTAACTGCCGTTGAAGCTGTTGATGTGGTCTCGACGAGTGCTTGCTGGATTGCGGGGTGTATATCCCCAGGGAACAAAGCATGGCCCTAGAGTCCTTCATACCATGGAACTTCGTATCCGTGGATGAAATAAAAAGGTCAGGGCCTTCAAAGGGGAGGTCTTGGATAATTTGCTGCATCTGTGTGGATAGGCCTGAGCCTTGGAGCCAGGCAGACCGGCGCATGACGACTGCAGAGGCCATAGCGCAGGTCGCTATATCCACTGTGTCCCCAGGTTGCCGCTAGAGCATCCCTGGATGCCGTCTCCTCTTCCTCTAGCATTTCTTCAAAGTCTCTCAGGTGCTCCTCAGAGATGGCTGTGCGGAAGTTTCGCATGGCCTCCCACAGGTTAAAGATGCAACGCGTCATTAAGGCTGAATGGTTGGAGATACGCAGCTGGAGGCCCACAGAGGAGTACACCTTCCTCCTCAGGAGATCGAGCTTCTTTGCCTCTTTGTTTCTGGGCATGGAGCTCAGTTGGCCCTGTCTCTCCCTTTGGTTTATGGCATCAACCACCAAAGACCGTGGGGTGGGGTGATGAAATAGGAAAGAGAACCTGTGAGGAGAGATGTAGTATTTCTTATCCACAACTTTGGACACTGGCAGGATCAAGGATGGCATTTGCCAGTGTTCTTGAACAATGGCGATATACTACCGAGTGCAACGGAATTGCCACCCTTGCTGGAGGGGTTCTATGGCAAGCATTGAAGAGGGAGTCATCCTCCTCTTGGATTACTTCCAGTTTCAATGTAAGATTCGCCGCCATATGGCGGAGAAGGGCCTGCTGAATGCGGGGATTCCCCTCATGGTCAGTGGATGTGTCAATTAGATGCTTATCTGGTGATGAGGAGGATTGGGCCTGGGATCTACTGCGTTGCGTAGAATCTGGATCCGGTTTGTTGTCAGAGAGGTCCGAGGACTCCGGTGGAGGTGATCGGGCGTAGTGGGATGAGGCGTCATCAGTTGTTGTGCTCAGCCAATCGAGGGTCCACTCTTTATGGGACGATCTTGCTAGAGGCATAGGTGCAGCATGGACACCTCCGCATGAACCTGCGGTCTTGTTGACCTCACTGAGCTCAGGGATGGGGAGCGCTTGAGCAGTCTCTTTTCAGACGGTCCTCCTGAGAAGGGGAGGGGCGGTCCTCAGAGGATGATCTGGAAGACACTCCATCTGATGTCCATGAGCCCGGTACCGAAGGCTCTTCAGAGGAGCAATGCAATGAGGGTCCCTGTCCCTCTGTACCTGATTGTGGTATCGGTGGAGGACTGGGCAGTGCCATGCTGGGTCCTGGAGTTGGGCTGGCCACCAGCACCTGGTCACAGATCGGTGCCAGGTCAGAGGTTAGCATGGAGCTGGATGCTGGTACTGGTATCGGTGCCAGGTCTGGTGGTACTGGGCTTGTTGGGGCCAGGTCTGACGGTACTGAATCTGCCCGTACCGGGTTTGATGTCGGCACCATGAGGGGCAGTACCATGTCCAGCAGTACCCATGGAGATGGTGCCACCTTGGTCTTCTTCTTCTTCTGCACCAGACTTGGGTTACGGTGCCCTTGTTGGGCCGTCGGGGGTGCCTGTGCTGATACCTGTCTCGGTGCGGCTGGGGGGCTACCCAGTGACTGACGAGCTCAGTGCTGGAGCGCTACTTTAGCGGATCAAGGTATCAAGCCTGGTACTGATGATTGGTGGCAGGGATCTTGAGCCCGAGCAGACAGTGGATCCAGCAGAGCACTTGTGGCGCAGCCAGTTTCAGGGGTGGTTGCTCCACTCCCTGAGATCTAGAGGAGGCGGTGCTCCCTTTCTAAGCGGATTCTCGGCTTGAAGGACTGGCAAATGGAGCATTCTGCCATAAGGTGGGACTCACCCAAGCAAGAGAGGCATTTCTCGTGAGGGTCATCCATCAGAAAAGCCTTGCAGCATTCCAAGCACGGTTTGAAACCAGACATCTTGAAATTCACGCAAAAGACAGGCACTTGCGTTTTGCAAGTTACGCTGATCTGAACCAACGCTGATGGTGGAAAAAGGAACTGGGAGGGTCAGGGGCACGGTCTCCTATATAGCCACAGTCGCGGCGCGGAGGGGGCATCGGCCATGTGCCCTGACCTGACAGGCTAACGCTAAAGACTTTCTGAGCTACTGTGCGCTGTGGCACATAGACACCTGTAACTGAATGATGTGAGCAGCGCTCAAAGGAGAACAATCGTTTGAGGCAGAACACAAGGGCTGGGGAAATAATGACTTAAGGGAGTATACCAGAACTGTTTTCTTTAGGAGGACAATAGGAACTGATCAGTCCTTGCTATGGGGGGGTATGCCTGTGAGGGAGCTCACAATGCAATCAGGCAGATTCATTAACCTGAATACCAATAAAGTATGTCTTCACTAAAATTGGTCTATTAACTACTGAGCTGGGTGTGGGCACGTGTGTGTTTATTAACATCTGCAGTAGACATTTCCCCATAATGCCATGCTCCAACAATGGAGAAATTCTCACCCTGCAGCCAGAACAAGCCAGAAACTTTTTATTAGAAACCAAACCTCAGCTAAAGGGAAGCAGCAGCCTCCATGCAGCCTTACCTGACATTACCTTAGTACGAAGGTCTCAAACTCACGGCCCACAGGCCACTTGTGGCCCCTAAAGTTATTGCCTGTGACCTGCAATGACACAATTGTTATTGATGTTTGTAATATTAATGTGTGAAAAGGTTTTGGTGGTGTGGTCCTCTGGCTAACGTACTAATCCTCATGTGGCCCTTGTGGTAGAGCCAGGGGCATCGCTGGCACTGGACACCCCAGGGCACATGCCCTGGCTCCCAATGCCAGTGCCCCGGAACTCTGGCCCAATCGGGCTGGGGATCCAGGGCCCTATCCCCAGCTGGCTGTGGCCGCGGCGGCCTCAGCCCCGGCCGGGGATTTGAGGCCTGGCTGGCCGCTCAGCAGGCCCCACCCCCTGGCCAAGGATAGAGCTGGGGTGGGGGCTGCGCTGCCACGGGCAGCTAGGCTGCAGCGTGGCCCGGCCAGAAGTGGCCGCTGGAGGCCTGGCCCACGCCCGCGGCCCCCAATCCCCGGCCGGGGACAGGTCCACTGTGGCTGCAGATCCCTGGCTGGCCGCCCGCAGCGGACCCGTCCCCTGCTGGGGATCCGGGGCCTGGCCACCAGCAGCCGTGGTGGCCCCATCCCCGGCTGGGGATCCGGGGCCTGCCTGCCCGCGGGTGTGGGCCTGGCCTCCAGCAGCCGCTTCTGGCTGGGCCACGCTGCGGCCTAGCTGCCCGCGGTGGCGCAGCACCCCCCCAGCCCTATCCCTGGCCAGGGGGTGGGGCCTTCCAGCTGAGGGCGGGGCCTGCCCACTGGGGGCGGGGGCTGGGCCTGTGCCCTGGGTCCCTCCCTGCCCCAGCACCGCCACGAGGTAGAGCCCTGCAAATCCATGGATATCCGCAGCTATCTGCTTTATATCTGCATCCACGGATACAACATGGATATCTGCAGGCCATTTCTTGCAGATACAAGAGCGTACTTTCACGCTCCAAAGGGCAGTCAAAAGGAATTGACAACCAGCACAGATGTCAGAAGGGCTTTTTAGTTCTCAGGGTCATAGTGCAGACAGGCTTGCTAGCAGGGGTGTCACTGGAGCTGGGCACCCCGGGGCACGTGCCCTGGGTCCCAGCGCAAGTGCCCCGGATCTCTGGCCCAATCGGGTTGGGATCTGGGGCCCAATCCTTGGCTGGCTGCAGCTGCGGCGGCCCCGTCCCCAGCCGGGGGTCTGGGGCCCAGCTGGCCGCCCGGCAGGCCCCACCCCTAGCCAGGGATAGGGCCGGGGGGGGCCACACCGCCGCGGGCAGCTAGGCTGCATGTGGGGCCGGGCCAGAAGGGGCCTCAGGAGGCTGGGCCCGTGCCCATGGGCGGCCAGGTCCCTGATCCCCAGCTGGGGACAGGGCCTTCTGGTTGGGGGTGGGGCCTTCTAGCTAGGGGCAGGGGCTGGGCCCGTGCCCCAGGTCCCTCGCCCCCGCCCAGCGCCACCTCTGCTTGCTAGTAACTTAACTGGTGAATACAGCAGCAACCCACTGTGGGGACCTACTCTTGGGCTCTTCTCTCCACCCTTCACAGGAAACTGCATCACATCCTAGCTACTAACTGTTCTGCCAGGCCAAGATGTTAGTAGCAAAAGGCTGGGTTTTATATCTAGGGCAAGAATCTCAAACTTAAATCACCACGAGGGCCGCATGAGGACTAGTAGAGAGCCACATCAGGACTAGTATGTTAGCTTAAGGGCTGCACCACTGAAACCTTTTCATACAACAATTTTGCAAATATCAGTAACAATAGTGTCATTGCGGGCTGCATGATATAGCTTTAGGGGCTGCATGCGGCCATAGGCCACGTGTTTGAGACTACTGATTCAGGGGTTTCCAAACAAAGTTACAACATCAACCAGCTGTAGCTCCCACCCAGTCTCCTGGGAAATCATACACTAGTCCCTGGGTGCCCTAGAGGGGCAATGCTTCCCCATGTGTAAGCACTAGTCTGAGTATAGTACATAGCACTTTTAATAGTAACATAAAAAGAATACATAGAGGCAATATCAAAACCAGTACTGGTTTGGCGAATCAGGGCAGTGCTTTTCAACCTCTGGTCCACATTTCCCTGGAGGTCTGCAGGCTACGTCTAAGATTTCCTAAGGGGTCTGCACCACCATTTGACAATTTTAGGGGGTCCTCTAATGGAAAAAGGTTGAAAACTACTGCCCTAGAGGTGCTGAAATCTGAACCGGACTTGGGAAAAGTCAGTGTCTGGGCCACTATCCCCCTCCCCAATAGCCGGCCTTTAAACCAATGATGAACAGGAAGCACAAGCTGAGATCAGGGCCTTGTTGGGCCGGGCACTGTCCACATGCACAGCAAGAGACAGGTCTTGACCCAAAGATCTTTCCATCTAAAGTGAGTGCCTTAAGTTGAGAGTGATTTGGGTGGTGTGTAGAAGGGACAGATGTGAGAAGAGACAAACCCACTGAGACGGAGAATATTGCATGCTGTGAGTGGCCTGAAAAGGACAATGTATTCAAAATGGGGGGGAGCTGGAATTGAACCACTGGCTGAAGGTGACTCTGTTAATATTGTTCCAAAAGTAAAGCGGTATTAGTCTAGTTCAGTAAAACAAACAAGGAGTCCTGTGGTACTGTTCAAGACTAACAGATGTTTATCACATGAACTTTTGTGGGAGAAAAATCCCACTTCATCGGACACTTTGAAGATGGGGTGAGTGAAAGAAGGAAAGCTTCAAGAAGGGATAGAAAGAAAAATATATCCTTTCTGCAGGAGATGGGACATGTGCCTTCAGTCCCCAGCAAGCAGGGCTGTAACTGTGGTGGGGCAAGGCCCCAGGTGCAAATGTAAGGGGGTGCCACAACAGATTGTTCCTGGCTCTGAAGAGGACGTGCCTTAGTGGCACATTCATGTCGGAGCTGAGGAAGGTGCTCCCCACCTAGCACTGGTCACATGGTAAGGTACTCCCCAACCAGCTCTGGCCATAGTGGGGTAGGGAACCACTCCCCCACTGGCTCTGGCCACTGGGTAGAGGGGACACATGGAGCCCTGGATTGGGGCCAAGGTGGGGTGGGTGCCTTTCGGGCTGCTTGCCCAAATGCGTAGTTATGGCCCTGCCAGGAAGTCACATTTCACGGACATGCAGCACCCAGGTGTGATTTAGAAATGACCCATTACACTTGTAGTTTTCAAGCTGTGGTTCGCAGACCCTGGGGTTCCACAGACTGTGTCTAAGGGTCTGTGAAAGGTGGCTGTTACCACAGACAGGTGCTTTTCAGCCTGGGACTCACGTACCTCTGAGGGCTTGCAGATTACAGCTATGATTTCCAAAGGGGTCTGCCCCTCGATATGACATTTTTAGGGGGTCTGCACATGAAATAAAGAGGTTGCAAACCCCTGATTTACAACAGTGCAGGGATGAAAAGACACAGAAACACACCAGGCATGCAGCACAGGGGGTGGGGGGGATGAGGTTTCCTCAAACTCCTCTTCCTACTCCTCCACCGACCTAGTGTGGCACTGGGGGCCTCCCAAATGTGCCTGAATTATAGTTAGAAAAGGAGTTGTGTGGAGGAAGAAGAGGGCAAAAGAGAGATTGAAACAGGCAGAGAGGAAGAAGATGAAAAGGCAATGGGAAGACACTCAGGTGTCCCTTGCAATCTGGGGTTTGCCAACCAGGCTGGAGCTAAATGCTGGGCCCCACTTTGTGTCATAGCCACACTGACATACTTTTAGTAAAATACCTTGCAGGGCACATGCTACTAACAGCACTGACTCAGAAGCATAATTACATCCCTTCGATAGCTCAGCTGGTAGAGCGGAGGACTGTAGGGTGTAAATGAGTCATCCTTAGGTCGCTGGTTCAATTCCGGCTCGAAGGAGAGGTGTTTTTTTGCTCTATTGAGGGCAACTTGACAGCAGGATCCTGCAGGAAAAGTGTTTGTGGGGGGGAAAGTGATGGGGATGTGCACACACCTGAGCACAGAGCTGTATGTCTGCCAAACCAGAGCACTATGTACGCAAACACTGGCATGGAGATGGCAAAGCGCCTAGCCACACTGAGCAATGCACACACAACGATCCCAACACTCGCTGACACAAAGGTGGCAACGCATGCTGGCACAGAAATGACCATGTTGACAGACACACACAGGGCAACATACAGTGGCACAGAGATGGCAGCCACAGCCACACAGAACAATGCACAAACTGACACACACAGCAGCACACATTGGTGCAAAGATGGTAAAAGACTGTGATGCTGTCTGAGTCTAGGGGACTGGTTATGGTTATCTTTCATATTAATAGTTCATATTTCCAATAATCCATATGTGGTATACCATGCTTGGTGTCATTAGGAGAGCTGTAATCTGCTAAGAGTGATTATATGGTTTATATGTAGGTATCACGCCTGTATTAGAAATTAAAAATCTATTTGTTTTTATGTGTATTCCAAGTGATTTGTTCTTAAGGCAATCCCAGACTGTACAGAGAAGACCCTACCACACCTTGTTCCCTTTCATTGGGTTACCGCCTACCTGGAGTCAGGGTCATATCCCTCAAGGAAGACCAGGACCCCTTATTCAACTGAGGGTTTGCACCCTCTCTGGTCGCCATTACGATCCCCCCCCCCGCGTACAGGTATCCTTGACATCGCTGGGACACACAGGCCTGAGCCGCCCTGATTCACCCCCCAGGCCCTTAGGAGTCCCAGAAGGTTTGACCTGTGTAAAAGGGCTTAGTCAACTTCAGCCATCAGGCCTTGGTTAACAGATATTCCCTAGATCTGTGGGATGCTATGAAATGTTTTAACAGCTTCCTCCCACACGAACACTTGGAAGATTAGGATGCCTTCGTCAAGGAAGGTGCCTTGGCCTCATGCAATGCCTCTACAGTCGTGTGGGGCGCCGCGGAAACGGCCAGCCGCAGCATTTCTATAGCTGTGGTTAGGCGTTGAGCAGCCCGGCTTTGGGATTCTGACCTCTTCCAGGACTTATAGCAGTCCATGTTAGGTTTTTCCTTTCGAGGGGCAGTCTTTCTTGCCCCAGCCACATGGCAGCTGTGCCCCTAGATCAGCCCTCAGAGCCCTAGGTATGCTTACTCACCAGGTGCTTCAACGTTCTCCCAGCCCACCGCGACCCTGTGAACACTCAGGAGACAGGTCCTCACTGCCCCTCTCGAGCAAAACGTCTATCTTAGGAGCCTTTGGACCATGGGTTGATGGTCCCCTTTTTTCCCTCATAATAGGTGATCAGCTCCAATAGGGTTGCCTTTCACTCCTTCAAACCCAAACCTTGAACCTTAAGGGCGGTTTGGAGCTTTGGGACATGACCCTCAGGTGGGCCTGATGCAACCATCTAGAGACAGCTGGATATCCCCTCCCTCGATTCAGCACACCTCTCCCTACGCGCTTCCTCGTATTGGGAGAGTAGAGCGCAGGGGCATGGGAGAGAAATGCACACCTAGCTTTGAGGCTGCGCAAGCCTCTCCAAAACCCCGCAATGGTTCTCACCACCCTGTTCAGGTCATACCCCCCACCCCTTTGGTTGGGAACAACCTAATATGGGAATTCAATCACCTTTCCTCCACATTTTCTGTTCTCATTCCCCTGGTCATTCATCACTCATGCCCTCTGCCCTTTGGCTTCTCTCTTGATGCCAGGATGGGTGTCCCTAAAGGTCCCCCTTTTTTCCTACTATAACTCACTGAAGGGTTGCCTCTAAAGATGGGCCCTTCTGGGATGCCCACTTCTCTCCTTACTAGGACCTCCTTGGTGGAGCATCTCTGACGTTTTTGGGCCCCAGAGAAGGGCTTACCAAGCATCTAGGTCTCATTCTGGAGTCTCCCCTCTATGCCCTCTGTTCCCATTCATCAATGGATGAAGGAGTGGGGGTCCCTAAGTACTCCCTCATGATTTTCTTCCTCCGTTACCTTTTCTTATGGAGGCTGAACGCCTTAGTTTATGGTGCCCCTTATTAACACTGGCCACAGCTTCTCCAGCCGGTATGTCACTAGGGAAAGGCCCTTTGCCTGCCCCCCACCTGGTGAAGGGGCAATGTGTTCCCCACCCCCAGTCTTGGTTGGTAACCTAACCCAACTGACCTCTCTTTGAGGTTAAGGTGGCAAGGGCAGGCATTATCTCATCCTTGCTCGTCACCTGCAGCTGTATGAGCCTGTTGCTCTGGATCACGACAGCTTTTCTCAGGAGTTGATTCTACAAGGAAAGGGGAACCCTCTTATTTTAGACAGTCTTGCTGGTGACAAGGATGCTTTTTTCCCCTATTATGATATAGCAAGGTCCTCGGTAATGACCAGGGACTGCGCCTGTTGGAGTTCTGGTCTCCTGACAGAGTGGCACATGACCCCTTGGCACTCTCATGCACGTCTTCACTCGAAGATCTTGCACTTGGTGGTTTGTTCATAGGCATTCCCCTGGTGGCCTACTGCTTCTTTGCCCAATTTTGGGTGCTGTGCCATTTGTGGGTAGCTGTGCTGATGGCAGATAAGGTTCTAACTCTGCCCACTTTCCCCAGTATGGCTAGCAGTCACCTGATACTGAATGTATCCGAGCAGCACTCGAAGAAGAACAGTGGGTTACTTTACTAGTAACTGTCCTTTGAGATGGGCTGCTTGGATTCATTCAGGTCCCTCCTGCCATCCCCACTACTCGGAGTTAGCAATTAGTAGGGACCAGGGAGGAGCAGGGCTGGGTTCATATATATAGCTATAGGGTGGCCAGGGGGTGGTGGCTGTCAGCTCTGTCCTGACAGGCTAAAGCTAAAAAGTTTCTGGCCAATCATGCGCTGCAGTACATAGACACCTGGTACTGAATGAATCCAAGCAACCCATCTTAAAGAAGGACAGTTCCTGGTAAGTAAACCACTGTTTAGACATTTCCCCCAGAGTTCAGCTGAGGAATTCCTAGTCTACATAGCTATAAATGGCACAAGAAAGAGAACATGAGCTAGGTACCAACATATCACCATGAAACCCAACTAGGGGAACAAATCCCACCACTCTCTCCTCAGCAACTGAGGCTGAGAAATTAAAATAAACACAAATACTGTCTTGCATGTTTTACTGTAATATAATTTAATATAAATACCTGTTACACTGAAAAGCAGCTAAGCTGGATCCAACCCACCAGACCTCTGCGTCCGGGCTGACACCCTTCCGGTCAGCGCTCCTCCTCTCCCTCCCCTGCCATCCCACGGCCAGCTCTCTCCCTGCCCAGCTCTCTTGTTACTTCCTCACCCTCCTGGCTAGGTCTCTGCTGTCCTCTGGTCCACCAGCCAGCTCTGCAGCCTCCCTCCCACCAGCTTTTTCCCATTGCACCCAGCTGGCTCCCATCTGCTGCTCCAGGGTCACAGAGACCAGGGTGTGTAAGGCTAGAGAAGCTGATTATCCCTAACAGGGGGTTTGCCCCCCCCACTGCTCAGGGACACAGTCTGAGCCGGGATCCACACCACACCCCCAGCCACGGGTGGAGTCTCTCCCTGGGGACAGAACCCGGCGGGAAAGTGAAGATCGGGGCCTCGTCACCATCATTAAAAAATGTCACCTGTCCCTGGTCACAGTCTAGACACACCCAGATCCCGCTGGGGACTTGGCTCAGGGGCAGGGTGTACTTAGCGGAGGTAAGAGCCTGAAAATTATCACACCCCATCCACCCCACAGCCCAGATCCCCTCCTCAGGGCTAAGGCTGATCCCCCCATTCCTACACACAGACTCTCTGGCCACCCCCACAGCCCAGAACTGCCCATCCTCCACCTCCACCTCCCAGCAATGTTTGCCCAAGATGAATCCCTCGTGGCCCAGCACACAGGGCGCAATGTCAAATCTCTCAGGGTTCTCAGGCAGATCCTGCCATGTGTGTCCCCATCTCACACTTTTCCCATCTGCAGACAGGACGAGCTGGGGATGAGCCGTGTCTGGATCCAGAGTCACAGTCACTGGGTGGAGAAAGAATCAGAGCGTTAGGGGCAGAGCTCAGCCCTGGGGGAGGCTGGGATCAGGGGCCATGGGAGATCTTGGGGGGGTGCACTGTGGGCATTTGCCAAGACCCCAGAGGATGGAAGGGTCCCCACACCACAGCTTCTGGCAAGGCCAGCAGGGGTGCCAGGGGCCTGGCGGCAGGGCTGGGGGCCAGGGGGCTAGCAGGGGCCCTGGTAAGGCTGACCAAGGGGTGGGGTGGCAGGGGCAGGGGGATGCCAGGAACCCCAGTGAGGCCAGTGGGAGGCTGGGGGGGAATGGTGGATAAGGCCAGCAAAAGGGCAAAAGTCTTTTACCTGTGACCCCAAAATGCCTCAAACTGCCCCTGCTAGGGGCACTGCTAGACCTGGGAACATTGGGCACAGGTCCCAAATGTGCAGGTGAGTGCCCTGATCCACACTTGGGACCATTTGTCACAATTCCCAATAGCCCTGTACTGTCTGGGACACTCCTGGATTCTGGGCCATTTTCTCTGCCATGAGCACCTGAGCCTGGCAGAACTGCCACTGCCCTTCCTCAGCCTGTTTCTCATTTGCTAACAGAGGCTTAACTCTCTGCTCCCCCTGCTGGGGCTCCTCCATTCCCTGCATGAGAGACACAGCAAGGAGGGGATCAGAACCTTTTATTCAGGGCCAGATTATAGCAAGGACTAGAGGGGCTGAAGCCCTGGGCCTTGGCCAAATCAGGGGTCCCAGGCTGCAGCCCCTGAAATCCCTGTGTCAATCTGCACTAAAGGAATCCTCACACAGCTGGATCCAAGTCTTGGGAAGGCCTTTCATGCTGCTCTGGTTCTTTGCCCCACATAATGGAGTTGAGGTGGGGGGAAAATCTCACCTTCTAGTTATTAAAATACGTCCAGCCCTTAAGAGTCTAAAGGTGGCATTGAGCAAGTGTAACCACTATACCATCCCAGTGAAAACTGTCTGAGTCTGCAGCAGGGATGTCGCTGGCACCTGGCACACGGGGTCCACGCCCCAAATCCTCGTACCAGTGCCCCAGGTCCTGGTGAAGACCCTGCCTCTCCCAATCTCCGGCTGGATCGGGCTGGAGATCTGGGGCCCGGCTGCCCACGGTAGAGGTGGCCACTTCCGGCCCCTACCTAGGCCAGATGACCCTTCAGCGGCGGCTGCCACTTCCTGCCCTGTCCTTGTCCCCCGGGGGGGGGGGGGGCGCCTGGGCCAGTGCCCCGCGTCCTTCCTTGGGGCAGCAACACTCCTGGTCTGCAGGCAGCAATGTTTGCTGTCCACATTCATCAGACTGAGACTGGGATGCTGACACTAAAAGCTCATTGAGGGCAATTTAATTGCCTCTCACTGTGGATCGTTTTAGTGGAAACATCCAGATTGTGCTTCCTGTTCATCACTGGTGTAAAGGCCAGATACTGGGGAGGGGGATAGTGGTCTAGACACCGACTTTTCCCAAGTCTGGTTCAGATTTCAGCACCTCTAGGGCAGTAGTTTTCAAACTTTTTCCATTAGAGGACCCCTAAAACTGTCAAATGGTGGTGCAGACCCCTTAGGAGATCTTAGACATAGCCTGCAGACCTCTAGGGAAATGTGGACCAGAGGTTGAAAAGCACTGCTCGGGGGGGGGGGGGGGGGGAGGTGTCTGAGAAATGAGATACCCCGCATCATATTTATGGGGATAAACATTATGTCACTGGCCCAGACACTGACCTGGCTTGGTCTTCAGCTCCCATTGCAACGACTCTAGAAGGAGAAGAGTGGGGAGAGATTAGGTATCATTCTATCATGTTTATGGTAAATTCCTGATGTTCTTTAGTGCAGCTAGGCTATGGCTATGAAACAAAGAAAGAAATAGACGGACACATGGAGAGACACAGACAGCTCTGTTGGGGTGGCGGGGGGTGTGTGTGTCACAGCAATCCCAGCCCAGTCCAACTCCTAGTCCCAGTGAGACATGGGAACAGCTCCCTGGGAGGCCACGCTAGCTGGGAGGTGCCTGACTAAGGATCGGGTTGAGAAGCCTTTCTTGATCTGGGTGCTCAACTCAGCATCAACCGGGGCGGGAGGTGAGGATGGACCCTACAAGCATCACCCCTAAAAATCAGCTGTTTCCCACATGGAGATCATCCCCTGGGTTTGTCAGCCCCTGGATACAAACACTGCAGGAAATGGAGGTGGCATCATTGTGATGCTGGTGGGATTGGGGGCCATTTATAATGTGATTTAATATGAATATTTCAAGATTACAGTATTTCCATGATCAGCCATGTCAGGTACCAATAGAAAGGCTATAATTTGCTAAGGATGTTGATATTATTTACATGTATGTGTCATATGTGTATTGGAAGTTATGGACATGTGTGATGTGTCTGTATTTCAGCTTGTGTTGTGTTTCTGGGTGATATCCAAGACAGGATGGCAGCAGCACAACCTGCTTCATGGCCCATTAAGGGAACTCGGAATCAGAGGTGCAATAAACTCAAGGAATACACTGGATGCCGTGTTTCTCAGCTGCTGTTCTGTGGAGCACCAGTGCTCTGCAGACATAGCGAAGGGGTTGCATGAGCAACCCAACCCCTCCCCATTGGGGGTGGGGAGAGTAATATGGCCATCTGACATGTGAGAAATTTAAAATGCCCCAGCCACAGCAAAGCTTCCTGGCATGCATTGGTTTCCATCATCACCTTGCTCCTTTGCTGCAGCAGACACATTTTAAAGTTCCCACAACTGTTACTGCAGCATCAAAATAGTTTGGACATAACCTTCATGGTAAGAGTTTCCTTGACAAATCTTACTCCAAGAACAGACTTTGAATATGCAGACCCATAATTCCCATTAAATCTTGAGTAATATTCTCAGCTTTAAGTTGTATGCATAATCATTATATATCTACATTTTAGAAAGAAACAGGTTAGTTATAAGATTTATTTAATTCAATTTCCTGATTGTTTTTACAGGAATGTGTAGCATGCAGATATTGCAAACATTATAGCTGGTGTACAGTGGCTTTTTCAAGACAATTTTCAGCACCTAAAGTAACTAACACCTTTAAGCGTTCCCCAATCAACTAAAGTTTGAGAAACACTGACCTGATGTGTCACTAGCTCCTGCTCATGTGACCCTGAACTCCATCTTCCACAAGGAGCATGGAAAGAAGACATAAAAGGCAACTGCTGCACCACTTGTCTTTAGTCTTTACCCACCTACCTCTGGAGCAAATCATCTAAAATTGATGCTGTGAAACCAAGGACTGAGACCCATCTAGGTACTGGATGTAACCAGAGGAACTATACAACCCTGCAAACCTCACAGTTCAGCTCAGAAACTGATGCATATGGACTTTCAAATCATTCGTGCATCTGATTGTTTTAATAGTTCTCTTACCATTTCAGAGGGGTAGCCATGTTAGTCGGTATATCTAAATAAACAATGAAATTCCTGTGGCATCAGCAACCAACCACACACCATACAATAAGAACATTAACCCAGGAACCTAACCCTGCAACAAACCCTGTTGCCAACTCTGCCCACACATCGACTCCAGTGCTACCATCAGAGGTCTCAACCACATCAGCCTCACCATCAGGAGCTCATTCACCTGCACATCTACTAATGTGATATATGCCAGGAATGCCCCACTGCCATGTACGTTGGGCAAACTGAACTGTCCCTATGCAAAAGAACAAATGGACACAAACTGTACATTAAAACTGTAACTTCCATAAAGCAGTGGGACAGCACTTCCATCCTCCTGGACACTCAGTAGCAGACTTGAAAGTTGCCAGACTTCAACAAAAGAACAGACTTCAGTGTGAAACTGTAGTGCTGGAACTCATCTGCAAACTTAACACAGTCAGACTGGGTCTGAACAACAAAGTAGCATTTTCTCTCATGCAGAAAATAAATTTATTAGTCTTTAAGTGCCACAGGACTCCTTGTTTGTTTGTTTTATAAAAAGTGATTGTCCCTCATTGTCACACATTCTCCCCTTCTAATCAGCTGTTATGAATGGGCCTCATCTACACTACACTAACTAAACTGGCTTTGTTAGCACTTGCTCTCCCCACTGTAATGTTTCTCACCCTTGCAAGTGTATATATACACACACCTCCTAACTGTAGTTTCCACTTCATGCAGCTGATGATAATATAGGAGAGTACAGCTTGTTTAGAAAGGACAGGAAGGGAAGAAAGGGAGGTGGATTTGCCTTGTTTATCAAAAATACATACTTGGCCTGAGGTTAGGATGGAAATAGAAGACAGGTTGGAAGTCTCTGAGTGAAAATAAAAGGCACAAATAACATGGGTGATCTCATGGTAGGGGTCTGCTATAGCCCACTCAACCAGGAGGAAGAGGTCATTGAGGCTTTTTTACATCAATTAACAAAATCATCCAAGGCACAGGAGTTGGTTGTGATGGGGGACTTCAACTATCCAGGCATCAGTCGGGAAAATAACATGGCAAGGCAGAGATTATTCTCTAAGTTCTTGGAATGCATTGAAGATCTGGCCCCCCCCCCCCCCAAAAAAAAAAAAAAAAAGTGGAGAAAACTACAAAGGGAGAGGCTATTCTAGATTTGGTTTTGACAGAGAGGAAGTGGTTGAGAATTTGAAAGTGGAAGGTAATTTACGTGGAAGTGATCATTGAGTCCCCAAAACCAAAATTATGGATTTTAGGAAGGCAGACTTCATCACACTCAGGGGGTTGATGGGAAGGATACCATGGGAAGAATGTTTAAGAGGAAAACGACTAAGACAGCTGGCAGTTTTTTGAAGAGACATTATTAAGAGCACAAGAGCTAACCATTCCACTGTGTAGGAAAGATAAGTATGGTAAGAGACCACCTTGGCTTAACCAGCAGATCTTCAGTAATTTAAAAATAACAAGAGACCCTACAAAAAGTGGAAGCTACATCAAATTACAAAGCGGGACTACAAACAAACGCAATTATGTAGAGGAGAAATCTGAAAGGCCAAGGCACAAACAGAGATCAAACTAGGCATACAGGGTAACAAAAAGACATTCTTCAGATACATCAGAAACAAGAGGAAACCCAAGGCCAGTGTAATACTCTTACTCAACAAAGAGTGTAAAATAATGAATGAAAATGTGGAAATGGCAGAAGAAATAAATAATTTCTTTGTTTCAATCTTCACTGAGAAGGTTGGTGGAGACTGGATGTCTGATGTTGAGGAGGGCAATGGTAATGAAGCTAAAATAGGGATAGAGTAAGTTAAAAATTACTTGGACAAGTTAGATGTCTTCAAGTCACTGGGGCCTGATGATATGCACCCCAGAGTACTCAAGAAGCTGACACAGGTGATATCTGAGCTATTAGCTATTATCTTTGAAAAACCATGGAAGATAGGTGAGGTCCCGGAGGACTGGAAAAGGGCAAATATAGTGCCCATCTACAGAAAGGGAAACAAGAGCAATCCAGGGAATTATAGACCAGTCAGTTAAACCTCTGCAATGGAAAAAATAATGGAACAGATAATTAAGGAGTCAATTTGCAAACATCTAGAAAAGAATATGGTATTTAGGGTTAGTAAGCATGGATTTGTCAAAAACAAAATTGTATCAAACCAGCTTGATAGCTTTCTATGATGTAGTAATGAGCCTCGTGGATAGAGGGGTAGCAGTAGATGTGGTATATCTATACTTTAGTAAGGCATCTGATATGGTCTCACATCACATTCTCACTAAAAAACTGGGGAGGTACAAACTAGATGCAGCTACCATAAGATGGGTGAAAAACTGATTGGATAACCACTCCTTGAGAGAGTAGTTCTCAACAGTTCACATTCAGGCTGGAAGGACATATTCAGGGTGCCATAGGGATCTGTCCTGGGTCTGGTTTTGTTCAACATTTTTATCAATAACTTAGGTGATGGCACAGAGAGCAAACTTAAAAAGTTTGCAGATGATATCAAGCTGGGAGGGATTGCGAGTGCTCTGAAGGACAGGATCACAATTCAGAATGATTTAGACAAACTGGTGAAATGATCTGAGACAAACAGATAACAATAAGATAAGTGCCAAGTACTCCAGTGAGGGTTGAACAACCCATTGCACACATACAAAATGGGCAATGACTGCCTAGAAAGGAGTGCTGCAGAAAGGGATCCGGGTGTCATAGCAGATTACAAGCTAAATATGAGTCAGCAGTGTAATGTTGTTGCAAAAAAAGCAAACACCATTCTGGGGTGTATTAACAGGGGCACTGCGAGTAAGACACAAGAGGTGATTCTTCCACTCCACTCTGCATTGATTAGGCCTCAACTTGAGTACTGTGTCCAGTTTTGGGTGCCTCATTTCAAAAATGATCTGGAGCACATGGAGAAAGTCCAGAGAAGGGAAACAAACATTATTAGAGGTCTGGAACATTTGACCTATGACAGAAGATTTAAAGAGCTGGGTTTCTTTAGTTGAGAAAAAAAGGAGACTGAGAGGGGATATGATAACAGTTTTCAAATACCTAAAAAGGTTATAATAGAATAGAATAGAATCATAGGGCTGGAAGGGACCTCATGAGATCATCGAGTCCAACCCCCTGGTCTTGAACCCAGGACCTTCTATGAAGAAGGAGGAGAAAAATTATTCTCCTTAATCACAGATGATAGGACAAGAAGCAATGGGCTCAAATTACAGCAAGGGAGGTTCAGCCTAAACATTAGGAAAAAATTCCTAGCTGTCAGGAATAAGTCACCTTGGCAGTTTGTGGAATCTCCCAACACTGGAGGTTTTTAAGAGCAGGTGAGGCAAGCACCTGTCAGGGATGATTTAAGAGTGTACTTGGTCCTGCCATGAGTGCAAGGAACTGGACTCGACAGCCTGTCATGGTCCCTTCCAGCTTCTGTGATTCTTTGAAGTGGGCTGCAGCCTCTGACACCTCATGCCTGAACAAATTCATTAGTCTTTAGGGTGCTACTGACTTTTGTTGTTAAAGCAAGAGAAATCACTTGCATGGAAAAATCCCAAAAACAGACAACTTAAAAAGAACGAGTTCTGGAGGAAGCTCAGGCTAAGGTTAATGTTTGTTGATAAAAAAAGGAAAAGCCTCAGTCTTGAATCCAGTGTGTACGTATAGTTTGTACTGAAAGTTGTGCTGGGAAATCATAAGTGCCAAGATTAGTTAAGTCTCAATCCACAATTGTTTTAACAGAGAGATTTTTCCTCCTCTGTCAATTTCTCACATGACTGTTTATTACCTTTGAATTTCTTCACTGCAGTTTCCAGAAGTGCAGAGTTTTGAGATGATTCCATGATTCTCAATTTCAGGTCAAAAGAAAAGGCCACAGGCTTCTGAAACTTCTCCCTTTCACATCTGAAGAAGAACAACTTAGAGTTATTTGTGATCGAACTCATTCGTATTTTTTTTTCTCTCCTAAAATGAATGTTATTTAGTGAATTGCTGCAACTCAGCAGACTTTGGAGGATTAAATTCTCTACTGATCCATGAATAGGTGCACTACCTGCAGTGACACACCACCAGCTTCCTGTTCATTTTTGGTGAGACCAATATTAGAAAACGGAGTCCAGCTCTGGTACTACATTTTAACACGGACATTAAAAGATTGGAGTCAGGGCAGAAAAGAACCACAAAAAAATGACTTCAGGGCTGGTAGAGAACGTCTGGTGCATAAATACCTTCACGGGGAGAACTTAGCAGGCACTAAAGGGTTCTTCAATCTAGCAAACAAAGGCATCAGGAGAACCAGTGGCTGGAAACCAAAGCCAGACAATTCAAACTAGAAATAAGGCAGACATTTTCAATAGTGAGAGTGACTGGCCATTGGAAGAAACTACCAAGGGCAATGATAGATCCTTCATCCCTTGATGAATTCAAACCCAGACTGTTTTAATTAAAGACAAGATAGGCTTTAATCAAACCCAAGTTATTGCACTTCATAAAGAAATAACTGGGTGAAACTTCAGGTCAGAATTGATGATTGTGGACCAAATGGCTAAGCAGCAATTCTGCAGAAAAGGATCAGGGGGTTACAGTGCACATAAAGCTGGACATGAGTCCTTACTGCAAAAAAGGCTAATGGCACATTGAGCTGAATTAGTGGGAATGCTGGCAGCAGATCAAGAGAATTATTCCCCTCTATTTGGCACTGGTCAGCCCACATCTGCAATATGGTGTCCCGTTTTAGGGCCCACATTACAGGAAGCATGTGAAGAAACTGAAGTCTAGTGGAGAGCAACAACAATGACTGGGGGCTGGAGCACATGAATTATGAGAAGAGGCCTTGAAATTCTCTTTGAAAAAGGCACTCAGCTTATACACTTGTATAAATGGTAGTTGGGTGTTTTGAAATCTCCTGTCTTGAGTATGCTCCGAGCATGCTCAGGCTGGGAACCCCAGCATGTGGCATGGCCTTTGGAGTGGCTAGGTAAATGGGTCCTGGGTGGGAGAGTATCGTCTGAAGGAGCCAGTATCAGGTTGGGGGGGGTGGCTAGGAAGTGGCCAGGGGACTCTGGGGAAGCCAGTGGCAGGGTAGTGGCAGCTAGGGAGGGGCCCGGGGACTCCAGAGCAGCATGGCATGGTGGTGCGGGTTAGGACATTTCAGTAGTACCATTATTTAACACCAGCAGTGGCCATCATTTACTGAGAGCAAGACTCACTTTAATTGTGAAAGTGAAGAAGAAGGCCTGTGAATGGTGAACAGAAGGCACTGACTGGTAGTTTTTGACGAGGCAACCTCAAAGGAAAAACGTACATTGTATGTATGAAGTACTATCTCATTATATATGGAAGAGAAGATTTGAGGGTTGGAGATACAGGTGGAAGTGCTGGTTGAGTTTAGAAGGAATTTGACTAGCTGATGGAGCAGATGAATGAGCAGGCTTACTTGAAAAAACCCAGACCTGCAGATGGAAGCAAGATAACCAACTCTGAGGGGAGAACGCTAGGTAAGAAAAGTGGCCATTGGAAGTGACTGTGATAACCTGGCAGAAGAAAACACAAACTAATGAAGAAAAGAGACCCAAAAACCAAGCAGAGTGGGGCCTTGCAAAGGGAATTAAAACCAATAGTAACAGGTTCTATAGCAGGGGTGGCCAAACTTATGCAACTCAAGAGCCACACAAGTTGATTATTAAACCTTCAAGAGCCGCGCTGAGGCATATAGCCATATACTTTTACCTACTAAATTGATTTGCTGACATTCTTCCATGAGGCACACAATTTCATTCAAGAGCCATGTGCAGGTCCCAAGCCACAGTTTGGCCACATTTGCTCTGTAGGATGGGGCATGGCTCACTGCTGGTGGATTCTCAGTGCCTTAGTCTTTAGACCATGATTTGAGGACTTTACCCACTCAGTCATAGATTACAGGTTTATTGCAGGATTGGTTGGGTAAGGTTATGTGGCCTGCATTGTGCAGGAGGTCAGACTAGATGATCATATTGACCTTAAGAGTCCGGAAGTGAGAAAGAGCCACTTACCTGCTCAAGATGTCTTTGATGTCCTAGAGGAGAAAGACAAAAGGAAATTCAGTCTCATATACCTCATTCTGGAGAGCCCTCCTGCTTTGGAATGGACTCACTTGCTCTTCATAGTTTGAGTTCCAAAGTGAACTTATTCGCTATTTATTAATACAAACACAAACTTTGGATATGTTGCCTTTCCTTGTTTGGACAAGTGCTCCAACTTCTGGATCTAGGTTGAGTAAGTTTGTATATAGAGGCACACAAGTTCTTTGTGTAACAATATTTGGATAACCTGTCGGCCCATGAAATCAGATGGCTCAGTCTCGTGATGCTGAGCAAAGATCTTCCTAACACTCACAGGAAAAATCACTACATCCTTTTACCTCATCTGAGGCCAATATATTTCCTTTTATGTGGTATGTAGAAAGAGTGGTTAAATCAGACTTAAAATGAAAACTCAGCTTTAATCTTATTTCCATAATTAAAATCTGACTCCATCCTTAAGTTTTTGAAATTAGCATTTGGAAGACAGGAAATGCCAGAGTGGATCTGACATAAGGTCCATCTAGTCAGTATTCTGTCTCCAAAGGTAGAGAATAATATGCGTTTCAGGAGAAGGTGTTTAAAAAAAAAAAAAAAAAAAAAAATCTACTCCCCACATTCTCATCCTTCTAACTGTTAGAGATTGGTTGAAGCAATGAAGCATGAGGTTTAATATCACTTACAAAATTCTTGCTATCATTTAATAAAACTTTGGATATACTCATTACCATACAAATGTCCAATTGCCTTTTAAGTCTTGCTAAATTTTTTATCTCAATAGCCACTACTGACAATGAGATTTCATATTTTAATCACACGAAGTATGAAAAATTTTCTGTGTGTCAGTTTTGAATTTGCCACTTTCTCATTTCATTGACAGCCCCTTTGTTTGCGCATTATGAAACAAGGAGAACAGAGTTCGGAGTCTGCTATTTTTGGAGGAGTATTATCCAACCAATTTTCATTTTTTTCCCCATTTAGGGCTAAATTCAATGTCCACTGTAGTATGCTTCCATTGAATTTAAAGGGCATTTTGTCAAGTCCTCAAGGAAAAATAATGTGTGTTTTAGCAATACCATATGTATTGACCTTCCAATCCTACACTCCAGAAATGAAGGGTCAGGAGAATTTCTTTCCCTGTGAAAGGTTCTGGGGTGCTTCCTAACACCATCTTACCTGCAGGAATTCGCTCGCTGGCAGCTGACACTTCAGCTCCATCTCATTGATCAGGTCACTGAAGGAAGATATTTCATCAAATAGTTTGGCAACATACTCATCCTTTCTCTTTTCAATTTCCTTATTCAGCTCTTCCAGCTGGTCCAGCAGGAGTTGCTCTTGCTTCTTCAGAAACTGGTGGAGTTGCTGAAATTCAGACACAATCTTCTGTTTTTCAGTTTCTAGCTGTTTCTGAAATGAAGCAATACAAACAGGGAAAGCACAGGTCAAGGACAGAAAAAACGAAGTCTTATTTAGGCACATTGTAGCATGTCACTGCAACCCCACAGAATTTAACTTCTGACACTCTATGCAGAACATATTCTATGACTGGGTCATGACACACAGATTATTATGGGAGGGGGTCATGAGCTGGCAGCACCAACATAAACAGGTAAGGGTGGTATGGGATGGGAGGTCTCATCATTTTTTGTGGGGAGGGAGGGATACTACAACCTGAAATTTTTTCAAAGTGGGTCCCAGCAAAAAAATAGTTTGAGAAGCCCTGCTCTTTGTTCAGTACGCAGAAGATTTTCCAATAGATTTTCAAGAGTTCTAGCTGATGTTTAGAATATGAATTTATTTTCCTTTATTAAGATATTCTTATCAGTACCTTGTATAAAGTCCTTCTGGTAACAGGAAGGACTGGAGGTGTGGGATTCAGAACTGAATGGACAAGGATTACTTCTAGAGACCATACAGTAGAATTTAAACTAAGACGTATTGGGTATGAATTGGGGAACAGATGCTGTACACAGACTGCAAATGTATAGGGCCATATTTCTGAACAAGCTGCAAAATGAGAGCCTCAACAATTCCTTTGATGAATTCTGAATGCACAGTCTAGGATACATGCACTGTCATGCTATCAATCTCTCACATTAATCCACCCAGGGATTCTGAGCACAAATAAGGTTACTGGGAAGATACCTACTTGCATCTGTAAATCTGAGTCTACAAGGAACTTAGAAATGGGACTAGACAGAAGCCCAACAATTCATCCCATTTCTAGCATCAGATACCATAGGAGCAAGAAACTAAGATAGGATTTAGAACTCATATCGTCATGGCAATAAAACACTAAGGGCTTATTCTGTAGCTCACTGAAATCAACAGGAGTCTTTCCAATGACTTCAGTAGGTTTTGATTAGGACTTCAGTGACCAGCCTTCTCCAGCGCAGCAGATTTCTGCAGCAGGTGCCCCTCACTGTCCTGTTTTTGCTCTCTCTTGAAAGTAAAGCAGGCCAAAAAATGGAGGGGAGAATTTGTACAACATTTTGAAATGTCAGAGTTGTTTACATTTCTCAGTGTTCAGTGGGCCAAATTTAATATGTTGAAAAATACCTTGAAAGAACTTTTGAAAAAGATTTAACATTTGATTTCCCCTTTATATGCAATAAAATAATGTCCATTTCCAGCTCTCTTCACCCTATTTGTTCCCTTTATTCTGTTCTCTCTCTAGCCCTTCCAAACTTCTCCCATTTTAGAAAAAGTGGCAAAAATGAAAAAGTGGGGGAAAAACCCTGAGAAATTTTTCATTTTATTGTTCTGCATGGCAAAAAGGAGTAAACAGGGAAACAAAGTGGTAAGGGAAAAAACACCTAAAATTTTGAAAATTTTTCAGCTTTTTAAAATCAAAATAAACTTCAGTTTGAAACAAAAATAAAAATTTTTGCTCATTCTGAAATTTTTTGCAAATGATATTTTCCCATGGGGGAAAAAATTGTTCTCTTTGGGACATTCTTTTGGCTGAAAAATTTCAACCAACTCTGGTTAAAAGACTAAGGGAGACCTTACTGTTAACTAAAATTACACTCAGATTACCAATGGAATGGAAGCATTTGGATTATTAAAACTTTCTCTAATGCTCCTTTCTCCTCCTTAGATTCAATTAAGCCAGAACAGTTTTTCTTTACAATGGGAATAAATAAGTTGTTGCCTTTCAGGAAAAGGACCATGTTGCTCACTATTCTTCTTACATTTGACTAAGCATTGTATTGATACTGTGAGCGCACACATTTGCTTCTGAGTAATAACAGCACCTACCTTTAATTTCTGGCTTTCATTTTCCCCACTCAATTTAAATGACAGAATCATTTCTCTGTCTTCGTTCAAGCTCTTCAAATGGCTCTGAATTTGGTCCTAGGAAGAGAAAAACGGGATTAGTTCTGGTGCTTTTGGAAGTTCTTCCCCCTTTTTATTTGTATTTTGAAGACTATGAAATACATGATAAAATGGGGTGTAGGAGAACGTCACAGGTTAAAATAGAAACGATGAGTAGAAATGCCTAGTTGTTGGCTCAAGGCCTAACAAAGTAATCCAACAGTGGGCCTGAACGGAATGTACAGTGAGCCTGAACTGAAGGTATGGACATGAAACAAACCGTGAAGTTCAACTTCACTGGAACTGGCAAGAAACAAGCTGAAATTGTAATCAGTATGAAAAATGGAAAAGTACCTAAAAGGTATTGAGTCGGTCTAATGCCAGCGAATAAAGCCAAAGAGATAGGGAGGTATTAAGTATAGTTTTGGTCAAAGTATGACAGCTTGATAGATAGAGAGAGGTAAGGTTTTGGTCAAACCACGACACCTTGATGGATAGAGATGTCCAATGATGTGTGGACCTATTAAATTAACAGGTGGCATCAAGAAAGGGTTATGTGGACCAATCAAGGTAAATTTGGATCCCAAAAGGGGCTGAGCCAGTAGGTCTGAGTAGGGTATAAAAATAAGAACCACCATGCTCAAACTTTGTGCAGCTGAGAGGGTGTCAGTGAGTCCTGCTGTCAGTTGAGCTGTTCCGTAGCATTGAGAACAATGCTACCAACAAATCTGTTGATATTGATTGTTTGCCATAGCACTACGTTGCAATAGAGCCCAGCCCGGCACCTTCGTTTCTACAAAAATCAGTGGTTGTCTTGGTTTTCTCGATTGTGAATGTTGCCTCAGTTTAACTCTTGTACACAGGGTACACCTAGGCTCCAATTCACTAAGCTAACTGAGTACTCACTTGAGATTTGAGCCAAATGTAACCTGAAGTGTTAACCAAAGGAACACCTTGGCTTAGGATCACCAGGCTAACTCAGTTCCTGCTTAAGAGGCAAGCCAGGCGCTAGATCACTGGGCTAGCAAAGTTCTGCGCTAACAAAAATCCTGAGGGAGCACGCCTTCAGAGACTCACTACATTCACACATGCAGCCATACTGATATCAGCACTGAACACAGAACAACACTAATTGAAAACACTGATAAGGATGCATCTTGCCTGACCATACCTTGCCCAGCATACCACATGGGGGAGCACTCTAACACACCAGCTAGAAAACCATTCTCATACTTGTGGGCCTCCTCTGGCCTAACAGACTAAGTATTTCATCCCAGTGGAACAGCTTTCACAGGGAAGAGGGAGGGAGCCCTATTGCAGAATATCCCAGAGAGGTTGCAGATCCCTGTTCAAATACCCTGTCCTCATATGGTGAAGGAGGAATTTGAACCACTGGTCTCCCATATTCTAAGTGAGAACAGTTACAGACTAAACATTACAAAGGATGGCAGGACTCCTCTGTGTGCAGTCTCTTAAGAGGCCTGCTCAGAGCCTGCTACCTACCAGCCTCTGTCCCACAGGTCAGTTAGGTGACCCAATGTGGACCTTTCTCAGGATTGAATCACCCTGGAGCTTCAGTGGAGGACTGGCCATGTGTACCACGGCTGTCTCACTCTAGGTGTCCAGATGACTAAGACAGAAACACAGGAACTGAGGGAACTATTTACAGTAAAAATGTAGATGCCAAGGGAGTTTAGACCCCAATAGAGCTTTTCGGGAGTTTTGGGGATTGCAGAAGTCTATAAGGAAAAAAAGCAAACAGGTTGTTCCAGAGGCAGACTGGATCCAGCGTTACCCTTTAATGCCTGCTCTTTCCACCTTGATGCCTTGAGTGGCGTGGTGGTTGGTGGTGATTTGGGGTGTGGATTTACAATCCTTTTATACTAGAGACTATGTAAAAACACATTCATGACAACTCCCCAAAGACCCTTTAATGGTTATATTAACATCCAAGCAATGAATATTAATAATTATGCAGTGAACATAATTATCCTCACCCCTGTTGTTGTTCATAGGTTTAGTCAACACTGTGCCAGCATTTACAGACTTTATAAATTGTTATTTTTGTTACAGCAGTGCCTATGATATTACTGACCAAGCATTTACAAGGGAAGGGAGGGGCGAGAGTTGATAAGCATGGTCTGTCCAAGATTCTTACACAGGAGAGAAAGGCTCGGTTTTTTCAGTTACATTTCTTGCTCCAACTATAAATAAGGCAGAGGGAAAGGGAAGATAACATATTTCACTAAAATCCAACCACAAGAAGCAAAGCCTGTGTGCCCGCCCCTGATCACGACAACCATGGCTCGGGCAGAGGCCTAGGGGCTCACATAGTATCCCAGTGTCCAGCTTAAATTCACTCTCCTACAAGGTTCAAACTGGGATTTAGGGATAATTTTGTGACTTAGGCCTCACTGACAAAGTAAGCTAAGGCAGGGCTGTCCCTAGGGGGGTGCAGGGCCTGTGGCTAATAGCCTGTGGGAGCCCCCCACTCCCTTCATGCTGTGGGGTGAGCAGGGTGGGCTGGATCAGAGGCTGGGCCCCGCCCCCCCCCCCCCCCCGCCAGCCACTTCGCCCCCAGGGGCAGGGCACGTCAGGCCAGCCCAGGACAGAGGGGGCCGACCCAGGGGCTGGGCTCTGCTCTCCCGCCCCACCTCTGGGCTGGCCCTCTCCACCTCCAGGGTGCAACAGCTGACAAAGGGGAGCAGCAGAAGCCTGCCCCTAGGCCAGCTGTTCCCTGACCTTGGGGCACGGAGGGCTGGCCCCCACTGCCCTGCTCACAACAGGACAGCACAGAATCATGGTGCCTGGGGCAATCGCCTCTCTTGCCCCCACCCAAAGGACAGCCCTGAGCTAAGGGCAAGGCCTTAACTGAGGCTTCACCTCCTCAGGGCCCATCTACACAGGCTGCTGCATGTGCTTGCTATGAATTCTCTGAGCAGTCCCAGCAACCTCATTGTCATGCAAGCCAGTGCATTTTTCAGTAACACATTGGCCTTGACATTTCTGAGAGTATGTCTTCTCTTATGGTGACATATTCAGCACCACCAGCTTGATTTTTTGAGATCAACTGAGCGGTCGTAAAGACCCTTAATAAATCCACCCCTGGAAAAGAATTAACCCTCCATTGACAGGACAGCATTTCGCATCAGTGCAGCATAGTGAGGACATCATGCTAATCAGAATTTAGGAGGTTGTCAGGAAACATGTGAGCTACTCTGTGCAGCTTTGAGTATCTCCCATTGACTGTCACCAAATTTTGCCACAAATGTAGTTAGGCCAGCGGCGGTGCTGGCACTGGGCACAAGCCCCAAGACCCAGCACCAGTGCCCTGAGCCTGGCTGGGGATGCAGGGCCCACCCATTGTTAGCAAGATCCAGCACTGTCCCCAAACCCAGACAGGGACTTGGGCGCCAGGCTGCCAGCAGAGATGCAATCCAGCTCCAGCCCTCACCCCAGACAGGGACCTGGGACCAGGCCACCACTGGCTGCACTGTCTGGCACCAGCCCCAACCCTGGACAGGGACCTGTGACTGCGCTGCCAGTCACCAGCAGCAGGATCCACACTGTCAGCCAGTGATGGCAGGAGCCCAATACAAGCCCTAGATGGGTATCTGGGGGCTGGATTGTGCCCAGGAAATGGGGCCAGCATGGTATTGGGTGAGGCCCAAGCCCCAGGCCCAGGCTCTTTCTTCAGGGCGCAACGCCCCTGGGTTAGGCCTGAGTGGGCCTAAGAATCGAGCTTTGCTCCCCAAACACCTCACTATGCAGTGGCATTGCCCAAGAATTTAGAGGAGAGTCAATAGGATCATTCACTGGGACGCAGCCCTACCAGAACTAAATCAATGACCCAGACACAGTGTGCCTGTGAGTTTATTTCTCAGTTTCCCTTTGTCCTCAGCCTCTTACAGAAAAAGTGCAGCCAAGCTGCTTGATCCTTGCAACTACAGGGATCAATTTACAGTAGTATATTTTCAAGGTGTCCTGCAAGAAAAAGGGCTTTAATGTGGCTTGGGTTTTTACAATGGAGAGGGAAGAGAGGGCAAAAGAGGGGTATTGCTTAACTGAGGGGGAAAATATGGTATGGAGTTGACATAATTCTCTCTTCCTCCAGCTGCCAAAGCCCTGATCCTCCAGTACCACAACCACTCTCAGCCCCAGCACTCAGAGGTTAGAGGATAATTTGGCAGACCCTGGAACCCTCCTAATTGGGGGGGCTCTCCTCCTGCATGGGTGGGGCCCCCCACTCACACTCCAGCACCTCCCCCAAACACCAGCCCCCCCCTTAGCTTCTATCTCCTAGATGCCAGCACCCCACCCCAGTTTCTACCCCCTAGACGCAGGCCCCCCACCCCAGCTCCTGCCCCCCAGACACCAGTCCCCAACCCTAGCTCCTGTCTCTCAAATGCCAGCCTCCCACTCCAGCTCCTGCCCCCTGCCCCCATCTGGCCACTGGTCCTCCAACCCCCCTGCCACACTGTGCCCTCTTCTCCCGCTGCCCTGGGTCCCCTTACCTAGCCACAGTGCAGAGCAGCTCTGGCCCTGTGCTGGCTCTCACTGAGCATCCTCAGAGGCTCCAAGCATGCTCAGTGAGAGCTAGCTAGGGAGGGAGATTTAAAAACTCCCAGCTCCCTGCCGGCCATAATGCAGCTGAATGGTATTCCAGGACCTGCTATTTTTAGGGGCTCTGCATTTGGTGGCCCCTAAAAATAGAAAATGGAACTGGAACGCTGTGCTCTGGGGCCTGTTATTTTTAAATGGTCAGCCCCAGAATGCAGCATTCTGGCTCCATTTTCCATTTTTAAGGGCCACCAAATGCTGAGCCCCTAAAAAGAGAGGGCCCTGCAGTGCCATTCCTGTGTGTTCCAGCTTACTTTACCCCTGCCAGCACTAGACAATGGACTTAGATCTTCATTTGAAACACGGTCACTTTCAGTGCCAGATTTAGATTCACAGTTTAGAGCAGGGGTCTCAAACACGTGGCCTGTGGGCTGCATGCAGCTCCTAAAACTATTTCCTGCAGCCCTCAACAACACTATTGTTACCAAAACAAACAAACAAACAAACAAACAAGGAGTCTTGTGGCACTTAAAGACCAGTATATGCAATATTGTCATATGAAAAGGTTTCAGTGGTACGGCCCTCAGGCTAACATACTAGTCCGCATGCAGCCCTTGTGGTGATTTGAATTTGAGACTGCTGGTTTAAAGCTTCACATTATGAAGGCCCTCTAAATATGTCAGAGATAACTAAGAAGATTTATAATAATGGAAATGGCTTTGGCTTAAATAAACTTTCACATAAAATCTACCACCAAAATTCTGAGCCCTGACCTCCCCATCCCAATCTACACCTAATCCCATCAACTTCCCTTCCAGGGCTGCTGGACTATTCACATCATCCATAGGTTGCCTAGCCTCACCTCAGACCTCAACAGTAGACAATGGAACAGTTTATCATTTATTTTTTCATTACTCTTGCTGTTATAATACACTTTTTTCTCTTTACATTTTATGGTATGGGACCTCTGGATCTTGCCACAATTTAGGGCCTCAGCATGTCCTAATACAGCCCTGATCACTTTACCCCTGCCTCTGGATTTCAGGAAATCTGTTGATTAAGATTAAGGGGCTAGCCCCCACTTTTGTCCATTCTGCATGAGAAGTAAACCCTGCTTTTCTCCAGTGCCATCCTGAAATGGTTAAAAGGAAACTGCGTGAGCTGCACCTTATAGAGTTTCCTACCCCTGCATGGATTTTCCCCCATATAAGGGATAGCCTTGGTCTTAAGGTACACAAAAATCATACCATGCTGATGCACTTAAAGAAAGCTAACATATCTATCGTGGCATGGATGTGGTTATATCTGTACAAAAGTGTGTAGCTGACTCCTTTATAGAAAATGAAACAAGCACTCATGCCATAAGTAGGGTTACCAGATGTCAGGCAAAAGGAGGACATGTCCTCCTTTTTACCTTCACATCCTCCTTCCCGCAGGCATTTTAAAATGACAGGAATTTGTCTGGCTTTTTACTTAAAGGGGTTAACGTACACTGGAATGTCCTGGAGCACCCTCTTTTTAGGGGGGAAGTGTTGCAGGACTCCCTAAAAACAGAATATTACATTAATACTACATTTTTTTCCATGTGTCCTCCAATGTCCTTTTCGTACTTCTCTGTCCTGCTTTCCATGATTTGGTATCTGGCAACCCTAGCCATAAGGCCCCTTTACACCAGCACAACTTGTAGTTGCAGTGGGGGATTTGCTGGTATAACCTCTTAGTGCAAATAAAGCACAGACCAATATAGAAGAACAGTACCTAGAGCACAGACCAGGCTTTAAAAACATGCTGCCCCTGCATAAAATCCTTTCTATTTTTCTACCTGGTAATTTTAGGAAGCTGGCTGATCACACCTCTGATTTTTCATATTATTCTCAAATAGCTCTGTCCTTAACTGTTACAGAGTGTCCTGCAGGGGATGCACCTGAAATGACAAAATTCCTATTTTTACCGTGTAATCCTGGGCAGCCTCCTCGACAGGCACCACGCTGTGCTCTCGGTGACTGCGGGACTCCCTGCAGACCAGGCAGATGGGGGTTTGGTCCACTTCACAAAAGAGTTTCAAAAGCTCCTGGTGCTTTTCACAGGCTCTGGACCCTCCAGGGTCTGGGAATTTTTTGGCTATTTCAGCTACATTTCTCAGAGGCCTGTTGGGCTGGAATTCCTCTTCCCGGAAAGCTTTTCTGCACTGGGGGCAGAGTTTATCCCTGCAGTGTGTGATGCAGAATTGGCAGAAATTGTGCCCACACCTCAAAATCACTGGATCTTTAAAATAGTCCAAGCAAATGGGGCAAATAACAGCCTCGTGTAGGTCTTTTACCCGCTTTGCTACAGCCATGGTGCCTCAGCTGCAAGAGAATAATTTCTTCCACTTTCACCAAGCACCGCCTGTTCCGGGTTGTTGCAGCACCACTCCCCTTCCTGCCTTATTGCTGCTTGCTTCAACTCTCTTAGCCTGCTCCAGGGCTCTCCTGCACCTGGGAAACAGAAGGTACAAGGACTGAAGAGAGAGAGAAAGGGCACATACAGTAATGAGATATTGAACTCCTATATGTGCACAGACTAGACTAAAAAAATCAGTATTTTCCCATAAACAGGCTTAAGCAAGTCAAATTGTTGAAGAAACACATTTTTCTCAAGAAAACAAAAAGCAGACCATAAAATCCTGGTGTTGGGTCCTGCTTTGAACAGGGAGTTTTCAGTGGGTCCCAGTATTTTCTCTGCCATGGCACATCATGCTATCTTTAATTAACTTGAGGCACACCACCATATAGTTTCCAAATGAACTTATGAATATTCATAAGCTAGTGAGCCAATCCAGCACTCTTTGAATAGATTTTCAAAAAATTTTGTGGCACACCTGCTCAGGCCTGATGGCACACCTGGGTGCCGTGGCACACTGGTTGTGAAACACTGGACTAGATATAGCTCCTGAGTTCCCCTCCACTCCTAATCTTTTATGCACCTAAAATCCACCATTCCAGGTCCACAGAAAACTACCAGTATGGGCAGAGCTATGCCAGAGTAGAACAAAAAAAAGAAAATTTCACAATTCTGAACTTAACTATCATAGCTAGAAATTATTTTAAAATACTTGAAAGCAGTGTCTGACATGTCTTAGAAATCACAGAGACTTGCAATGTTAGTTTGATCGGGATTGGAACTTTGCCAAAGGTCAGCTGTGTTCCCTGTAATTATTTGTAGGCTGTGTGCGCAAAAAATTGTGTTGTGCGTGCAAAACATTCTTCTTGTGCGCTAATATTAGCACTGTTGAATTTTGTTGCATGCATGGGTTTCATGACTTGTGTGCACATGCACATGTGCACGGCTTAGAGGGAACAGTGGCCCTGGGTGTTCTTATTCTGATCAGATCCATCAATACCCACCACACATCACTGTGAAGAAGGGATTCTCAGACTTGGGAGTTGTGCCTCCCTCAGTGAATTGTATGGTTATTATGGGACTGGGGGTGTGTGAGCTGTATGCCTCCATTCATGCTGGTAAAGGTGGCATGGCATGGGGGGAGTCACCATTTTGGTTGGAGATCCGGGGACCCAGGGCTGGGTTGCATGCAGCGGCAGTGAGATAAAGCACCAGCCCTGAGTCTGGCTGCAGATAGGGGGCTGAGCTGCCTGTGGCAGCAGAATCGAGGTCCTAACCTTGCCTGGGAACGTGGGGCTGGGTCACCAGCCAGCAACAGCAGAAGCCTAATCCACATCCTGGATCAGGCCAGCGGACGGGCCCTTTATTTGGGGCAGCAATGCCCCTGGTCACAAATTATTGGGATGAATGCAGGAATCACTGGCCTGTGGTTTCCAGAAAGTCAGACTAAATGATTAAAATGATCCCTTCAGGATGTAACATTGATGAATTTTACCATAAAGTTGTAGCTCTATTGTATACCCTCCTTTCCTGAGCTATAGAATTGCTGTTCAGACTCTCAACAAAGAACTCTAAAGTGCCTCAAGGAGTTCCCCAGGTTAAAACTGTCCCTCCCCAGGACAGCCTTCTGGTTCACTATCCTGAATTGCATTGTGAAGGTATAATTAATTTTCCCACCAAAAGGTCAAGCTTCTTGAAGTCTAAATGCAAACAACCACCTTCAAAACAAAACAAAACGTAAAATAAAAAAGATATTTATTAAGATATTAAAATAAGAAAAAAGGTATGGCTTAAAACTGATTGGTAATTAATTACCATATAAAATCCTGAAATGGCATAACAAGACTCATAAAACCGTATAAAAGCAAACAGTCATTAAAAACAGGAAGAACATGACTTTAAGAGGGTACTTGGTCCTGCCATAAGTGCAGGGGACAGGACCTGATGACCTCTCATAGTCCCTCCAGTGTTTATGATTCAGTGGGTTTGTTCTGCAATCATCACGGAGCATTGGATTGTGCATTCACAGGGGCCAGCTCCCCCATTGTGTTCAACCTAGCTGCCCGTTAGGCTGGCTCAAACACAAACTAGTGACTACATTCAGAGCCGCTTGCAGAACTCTTGGGTGTCAACGTGTGTAAATGTATAAATACATGGCTTGTTAAAATGTTTTGTGTTATAATAAATGTGGCATAGTGCCTTGTCCCGTGAACAAAATCCTGATGATCATTTCTTTTATAAGTGTAACATCAAGTCTCACAATTGATTCTCTTTGCATCTTCATCATCTGTACGCTAGGGAGACAGGATTTAACAACATATTTCTAGAGCAGCATTTTCCAGTCTTTTCCATTCCACGGTGCATTTACATAAACCAAAGAAATTTTGTCACGCGCTGGCCCTCTCCCCCTGCAACCTGTCCCCAAATATACATACATCCATGTATGTCCCTCTATACACAAACACACACACAACACGTATTAGTAATATTACTAGCTGTAACCCGTCAGAAATGATGGGGGAAGATCAAAAGGGAATTTATAAAATACTTATTTATTTTAATCGATTAATAGTTCTTTAATTACAACTTTTTTGCAAAAGCTCTATGGTTCAACTAAAACTTTTCCTTGGCAGTTTTTATCCATTATGTAAACTTTCAGATTTTCATGGTTTCTTTCCTGAGGGAGCGCCACATACAATTGTCTGAAGAGTCTCCGTGAAATACTGGAAACAGCTGAAAGCACAGCTCAGAGCCTTATATTTTGACAAGTTCCAGAGAGGCAGCCATGTCATCAGAATGAAACATTCATGGGTTTCACTGGCTGTTACGGTCCAATTTTTAAATCCTCACCCATTGCACCTTTATGAATTACAATGAGGTATGCAGCTGCAATAAGGTATATATCGGTGCTATGCTAAGACTATAAGGTATATATCTGTGCTATGCCATGCCCCGAATGCTGGCATCAGTGCCCCGGGTCCCAGTGGGGCAGCAGCTGCCGCTCCTGGCCCCATTCTCAGCCAGGGATCTGGGGCCCAGAAGCCCGTGGCCACGGTGGTGGCTCCCTGCCCTGTCCTGGCAGGGGGCGTGGCCTGCGGGAAGGGGGCGTGGCCTGTTGGCAGGGGGCAGGGTCTGGTCCCCTGCCCCCGGTCATTCCCCTGGGCAGCGACCCTTCCTTTCTGGTACCACAAGAAGGAGCAAAATAATAGTGTCCCAGGTTAGTAATTAAGTAATCTTTCTCTTTGCAAATTCATCAGGTCTGCTACAGATCCAGTTCCTCTTTATGTAGCACCTTGAACTGATGACAGTCCTTGTGTAGATGTAGGCGCATTCTCCTTCTCCTTCTTCTATTTGAAACCTGCAAAAAATTAAAAGCATGGAAATTGCATTCAGTCAGGGGCTAGCTCTTTGCTTTTCATCTCAGAGGACTGCCAAGATGACAAAATTGACCCCTGTGTAGAAGTTTATTACAAGTACCGTATGAATAACAGATTTTTTTCAGTTTACTGGCAATTCAAAAAAATCAAAATGATGAAAAAAATCATTTCAGGCTGACCTGAAAATAACATTTTTCTAAAAAATGTTGGCAAACCAAAGAAATAGGAAAAGTCACTTTCAAGTCAAAATGTTTGTTTAACAGAACTGAAACATTTCATTTTGATCTTAACCTTTAAAAATGTTTGTTTTAAAATAATATTAAAGGAAATTCCAAAACAAAAAAATCAAAACATTTTGATTGTTTCAGGATTCTTTCTTTCTTTAACTGAAAAAATTTTGTGAAACCAACCCAAATTCACAAAACTTTTCCGGGTAGCTGAATCTGCCATTTGTAGAAAAGTCTGGTCTGAAAACATTCTCTTAGCACTATTACAAGGCCTACGCTACTTAAGTCTTTTCTGTCACCTTTCTGCAATGGCATTTCTCCCCAGTATTAACATATCCCCTGTGAAGAAGCACAGAATTTGAGCCCAAGTCTTTGTGAAAACTATTGAATTATTAATGAAAGCAAACTAAGAACCAGCAATTATTTCCAGTAGATCTCTCTGTACTGGCAGGAAACCCTACCTTACCTCCAGCTCATCTCCCATTGGAGAAGGGACTGCACAGGCTGAAAAACAGGGCATAGCTGCTGCCAAGATACAGCAAGATTCTGAGAACAGGTTCTGTTTATTGGTCTCAGATCCTAATCGATCCCTTCCACTAACAGTGTCAGAGCACCTCACAATCTTAACAGTTTGATCATCACAGATCCCCTGCTTTTATCTCAGTTTTGAGACTTGATCAAGGTGATATAGGGAGTCTGTGGCTGAGCAAAAAACGAAGCCTGGCTCCGCTGCCAGGTCAGTGTTCTGTTGGTCCATCTTTCCTGCTAGGCTGGGGATCCGCAATGCGAGCTCACTGAGCGTCCCCTTCTGGCTCCCTTAGGGTTACCAGATACCAAAGCATTGAAAGGAGGACAGGGAAGTACAAAAAGGAGGACTCTGGAGGACACAAACAGCCCGGGCCCCACCCAGGCCCCCTTCATCCACCCAGCCACCGCCCTCCCGCCAATGCTTGCCCCATCTAGCCTCAGTTCTGAGCCTCACTGTGCAGTATTAAAAAAAAAAATTCACAGACAAGCTGTTTAAGTTTTACAACCATAGGCAAGGAGAAATCAGAAGTGAGAGCTGCTGGGTTTTATGTGCAGACCTGCCTGAAACAAACTTTTACATAAAATGCAAATTTCTAGACATCATATCCTACTATGTCCACCATACACCACAGATGGAGATATTTCTTTTATGACAGTTGACATTTTCTGTTTGCCTTTATGTGAAATACATGTCAAATAGGGAGAAGTAGAGTTAGATGTTTTTGACTATCAAATACTCCACACAAGACAACAGCACCTATTCTTAGATGCCATGATCAGTTTTTTCCTAAATATACCAAAAGAAACACTCTCTAAAAGTAATAGAAAAATAAAAATAGAATATATAAGCAAAAGGCAAAACCAAGCTGCTTGTTTTCTGTTATTTGATAAAGTACTAACAAAGGGACACATATTGAAATCCTTGCTCTGTCAAATTTCTCACTGACTTCATTTAAACTACAGGATCTGGCCCAGCTCAGCACCTACTTTAGCATGTATATTACTTGCACATCAGTACCTCTTAATAAAATTTAAGGATACATCTATAGTGGACTAATCTCATCTTGGAAAGGAGAAGCAAACTGAAAAAAGGAAAATCGTATGCATTCAAACCTCCTTACAATCCAAAGTGAACTTTCCTTGACCTATAAACAAAAGATTTGTTACAAAAAGTCAAACCCCATTAGAAGGAATAAAGATCTGGCTTAGCTGAACCACTAGAGAAAGAAACCTCCCCAGAAACTTTAAGCCTAGCAGGGTAGCAAAGCAGAAAGTGAAGCGGCAGCCACAGGGCACCACAGAGACCCCATCAAGCTGTAGAAAAGCCCCAGCCCCTCTTCCTCCCTCCCTCCACTTGCAGGGCAGAGAAGAGGGGCCTGCCTACCAGCTGGCCGTGGCTCACAAAAGGCCAGCAGAGAGCTGCAGCTTGTGGAGGCAGGTCCCTGGAACAGCCCCTCTGTGGAGTTCAGGCCGCTTTGATCCAGCCACTCCAGGCCCTGGATCGGGCCTGTTCAGGCCTGGGGTGGCCAGGTCGAAGTGGCCTGAACTCTGCAGAGGGGCCGTTCCAGGGCCCTGCCTCCGCAAGCTGCAGCTCTCCACCAGCCATTTCTGGAAGGGACGGATGGCTGGCAGGGCCCCTGTGCTCCGCCCCACCTGCTCACCCCCTTTCCTCCTCTACCAGCGCCAGGGGGTTGTCGTGCAGCTAATGGGCCGGCTCCAGCTCATGGGGTTGGGGGAAAGGGGGGGGTAATGGCTCTTCTCCCCTCCTGGGTCGCCGACCCCTGTGCTAGGGGAACAGCCTTGGTCTCTGTGAGTCTGTGTGGCCTTTGAGAATCAGCTAGAGCCCAAAGAAAAGGAAATGCTCTGACTGGTGAACAAAGGCCTGATGTTGGACAGACACTAGGACTGTGCCGTGGCCATTGAAAGTGTTGGAGTGATTTCCAAATGAACCCATGCCTCCCCAAGGAGCCGGGAGGGGTCTCCATCCTACAGCAAGGAGTGAGAGTTTAGACCTGCGTGAGAAACAGGGGAGCCACCACCACAGATGCCCATGAGCCAAATGTGACTTGCTGTACCACCAAGTAGCCTGCGGGACCCCAATATTCCCCACTGTTTTGTACAAAGTGTGCTTTTGTGAAACATCAGTGAAAGGCATTGATGTGCTGAACATTAATAACCTGTTCAATTCTATGTACCATCACCATGCAGAGTTATGAAGTACTGCTATATCTGTTACTGAAATACAGTATATTACCAATGGGAAATGCAACAGCTAGCCTAAGTAGTGTATCAAGAGGGAAGAAGGGAGCCAGATCCCCAGGTGCAGGCCTGTGGGAGGGAGCAGACTGGCCCTTCACAAGGTGCAGAGTCCCCTGTGCCCCCCTGTGTTGCAAAGGGCCAGTCCCCACCCTCAACCCCTCCAAGGCACAGGCATGGAAGGAGGCCCTGCATCAGAGCCAGAGACCGGCCATGGGCTGGCTGGTCAGCCCCCAGGGGCGTAGGGCCAAGCAGTGCATGTAGTGCGGCTTTAGATGTACTGTATACGGCAGTTGGCCCCACCACCCTTGGGGGCTGACCAGCCAGGCCACAGCTGATCCATCCTGCCTGTGGGGCTGGAGCATCCAGCCTAGGTCTGGCCAGGAACACAGAGCCTGGCCTCTGGGCTGACCCACCCTGCGCCTGGGGCTGGACTGGTCAGCCCAGGGGCGGGGCAGGAGGATGGAGCCCAACCTCTGGGCCAGCGACTGCCCTGCTCCCGCTAGTGCCAGCAGGACGAAGGGCCCTGCACAGCACTCAAGGGGCTGGTTGGAGCAGTGGGCAATAAGTGCTGTGGAAGGGGTGCTGAGCCGGCCCTTTACAGAGGGGAGGGGAGGATGCAGAAGGTGCTGAGGGGTGTCCCTCAATTGCCCCCACCTCACGTGGTGAAGAGCTGACATGCCCCCCCCCCCTCCAGGCTTGGGGCAGAGGAAGGGGAGAGGGGATCTGGAGGCTGCCCTCTCCCAACTGGGCTGAGCTGCAAAGGACTAGCAGCCACCACACACCAGGCAAGTGTGGAGAGGTTGGGGGAGATTTGCACCCCTCCAACCTCATACCCACCCCCCCAGTACAGACCCCTCTCCCTGTGGCAGCTGGGGCCAGATGACCAGGCCATCTTTTGCTGGGGGAAGGATGATTAAGGAGGCTTAATCTGGACTAAATTGATCCTTGTCTACACTGAAAAATTTTTTAGTTCGAACTAGCCAAAGCTTAGTTCAAACTAACTGCTTAGTTTGAACTTGCTCCTTTGTCTAGTTTGAACTAGCATGATGTTGCTGTGCTAATTTGAACTAAGTGGTTAGTTCAAACTTGCTGCTTTTTTTAGGTCAAACTAAAAAGTTAGTTTAAACTATAAAAGAAAACGACTAATTGAAAACTAACCAGGCATTGCTTAGTTCAGACTAAGCAAGTCCAAACTAAGCTTTTAGATGTAGACATAGCCTCACTGGCCAGACAGGCACTGAGGGCCCATAAAATAGACTGTGTTCTCCCAGACACTCCTCGGAGAAGGTAGTTATGTAATTGGAGCTGCCTAACATCCACCTCAGAGCAAGGATCTTTCTAGTAGCTGAAGGAAAGTAAAAGGGAGAGACATTGAGATTATAACTAGTCAACAACTGGAAGATCATCTGGAAGACAAAGATCTTGAACTGGGGAAACCAGTCTCAGGCTGCAAGGGAATTCAACCTGTGTATTAAGAACTGTAAATAAATTTATTAGTCTTTAAGTGCCACAGGACTTCTTGCTTGTTTTGCTGAACTAGACTAACACCACTACCCCTCTGGAACCAGACTGAGAAACTGCTTGATAGATTTCCTGTGTAGTTTGTAAAACTATATTAGACTGAATTTATTTTTGTTTCTTACATAACTGTGATCTCTATGCCTGCTATTTATAATCGCCTCAAATCCATCTTTCTTTAGTTAAAAAATGTTTTATATTTTAAGTGATAATTTTGGTTGAAGACCTCTGGAAATCACAACTCATCTTAACAAGGGCTATTGCACATCCATCCACTACCTTTTGTTGGAGTCGCAAAGTAATTAATGAGCCTGTACTGTACAAGGGAGTCTTGAGGAGCATAAGATTCTGGGGTGCAAGTCTAGGGGCTGGAAGGATTGGCTGTTACCTCTCTCTCTCTACTTCATAAGTAGTTAGAAATCCTTCATGTAATTTAGCTGGGTTTGGGTCTAATCATGTAGATGGCTAAGTGATCACAGCATCTGGAGGGGTTTGCTGCCTGTCATGGGCATACCAGGAGTGTTGAGGAGGCACAGTGGTCCCAGTTTCAGATCATAACTCAGAGATCCCGTCACACTAAGACAGTGAGTAGAAAGCAAAGGACTCACCTTTCATCGAATATTGAGCCATTGGGCCACTTCCAGGGCTGGTCTGGGTCCCTTCTGAGGGCAATCCAGGGATCAAGGTTGTTTTTATGTCTCATCAAAAAATCCTTTTAAAGAATGCAAAGAGGAAATAGACATTACAAACCTAACCTTTTGGACTCATCCTTCTTTCCATACTCAGAAGGTCATAGGCCCTGATTCTCCATTATGCTAAAGCCCTTAATCTGACACAGCAGTGTAAAAAGGTCTTAGCCTAACAGAGAACATAAACTCCTGACCCCAAGGCTGAAATGCACAGTCAGATTCTAGTTTGATCTGCACAGGATGGATCAGAGGATTCTACTCAGTGATTCCTGCATCCAGCCCATCACTTTTGTCTTGAGCTAGAGCGTGTCATTAGAAAGTCATCCAGGCTTGATTGCAGACTGCAAGTGAGGGCTCCCTCCAGAAGCTGTGCCTACAGTTAACTAACCAGTGACAACAAAGTTGTGCCTTACTTCCAGCTTGAATTTATCTAGTTTCATCAGCTCTGTATCTTTCACTTCCTCTGCCTGCTAGGCTTTTCTAGTATCTGCTATTTGAGGGGTCAACAACCTTTTCTGACCCCTGTGCCGACCCCTCCTCGACTGTCAGCCAGTGCCAGTGGCTCCCTCCACAGAAATAAAAGCGAGGGGTGCCTGAACATTTGGTGGCAGCCATGGCTGGGTGTGGGAGGCAGGAAGGGGGCGCTTCCCTGCCATACCACTGAAAGAAGCCAGCCGCAGAAAGAAGGTGCCTGCAAGTGGCTTCTCTTGGCAACATGCCTGGGGACAGGGGGTCCCCAGGAATGCCATGGAAAGAAGCTGCATACAGCAGCTGCTCTTGGGCGGTCCCCAAGCATACTGAGGAAAAAAGCGACCCAGAGCAGCTCCTTGGCAGCTGCACAGCATGGAGAGAAGCCGTTCCAGATACCTTTTTCCGCACCATGCCTGAAACACGGTCATGGTGGGGACCTTTCGTGCCCCAGCTGCCCCTGAAAGAAGTTGTCTGGGGTTGTTTTCAGTGGCAGACATCACAATTTCTGTGGCATTGCAGAGGGTGCCACGTGCCACTGCAAATGGGTTCTTGTGCCACTGTCGGCACATGTGCCAGTGGTTGCCTACCCCTGTGCAATTTCATCCATTCATGGTCAGCACTGAGCCCTTCTGAAAAGCCTGCAAAGAGTCGCCCTGTGCCTCAGTTCCCCCATCTGTAAAATGGGGACAATAAGCTCCTCTGTCAATCTTATATATTTAGAGCATAAGATCCTCAGCACAGGGACTGTCTTGCCCTCTGTGCCTGTGCAGCACATGGCATAATGGAGCTTTGAGCTCAACTGGGGCAGGGACTGGCTTACTCTCTCTGTGTGCAGCACCTGGCACACAGGCCCTGATATCAGATGAGGTAATGCAAATAAATCACTGCCATACTGCAAATAAATATTTTCATTTTGCAGTCAGAAATGGCTTTCCCCTGTTTTGGGAGGTAGCAGCTGCCTTCTTTCAGGGGGTTGTATTCTTTTTCTCCTGGCCAGAGATAACATTAAGTTCTATCTATAATTCTTTAAAACAAAAAAATCATCACCTTTTCCTTCAGGGTGTCCAGACCAACCAGGGTGGCATTGTGGGAAGAGCAGAAATGCTGGCTTGATGTCCAGTTTGCTTCCTCCTCAGAGAAAAAGTAACATTTTCCCTGGTATCCAATCCAGTTTTCAGGGCAACAGATGTCAGGGCTGACTAGAGGAGTCACACAGGTCTTCGACACTGAAAAGAAAAAAGGGATAATGGGATTCCCTTCTTCCACCCCATTTGGTAGCTGCAAGAGTCTAGAACTATTACGAATAAAATAGGTGAGATTTTACAGAGTGAAATGATCCCCTAATCAAAGTCCAGCTCCCATTTTGAAATCATATTGTATGATAGCGCTCACTGGACTATACAGAGAAAATGCACATCTATCAGTTTTGTTCACAGACACAAGCTCTGGATGTTACCTTTGGGACACGGGCATTAAACATCTTTCTCATTTAGGGTAGGACTTTAAGAAATGCTCAGCATTGGGTAATGCTGCTCCCTAAAAGTCATTAGTCTCACCCCCCTGTAATGTATTACTGTGAACTAGTCAAATTATGTAAAAATAATAAAATAATAATTTTAAAAAACACCTGTTTCTGATCTCTCTCTCAAACCATAGTCTTCAGCATGCGTCACAGCACTCATCCCCATTTTACAGATGGGGAAACTGAAGCACAGATAGGGAGTGACCACAACAAGATCACTCTGCAGGCCAATGGCTTAACTAAAAATAGTACGCAGGGCTCTTGAGACCAAGTCCAGCACTCTAGTCACTGGACCACACTGCTGCCCTGCAGCCATTCAGCTTTCATCTTTTTACTAAATGTCACATTCTAGCCTTTGTAGTAGCAAAAAGAGCATGACCCAAGTGCAGTCTGTGCAGTAACATACGCATGAGTGTACAGAGACCGTCAGACCATGGATCTGGGAGAGGTGATGCTGCCTCTAGTGTAAGTGATGCCAGAGCAGTACCTGAGTCTGCAGAGTCTGAACCAACTGCTCTGAGACATGTGAACTGTCCTCAAAGTTTTAATTTCTTTGCACTCTTCAGTCTAAACTCTCATGGTGACATGTTAAACACCAGCATCAACTATTTAATTGTTTTACCATTTCAGTAGAGAGGATAGGAAAGATGTGAAAGTGAAATCCATGGGCCTTTTCCTCAGAGAATGGCTGCAGGGAAGGAAATGCAGACAGAAGTAAAAAGCAGAGGAATAACCATAGGAAAGGAAAGAAAAAACAGAAAAAAAAAAAAAAAGAGGATGGCAGAGGAAAAGCAACAAAGCACAGCAATGGCAAGGTCCTAAAGAAGACCAAGTTCCTTCACTCTGTGCTGCTGAATGAGACAGTGACTGAATACGTGACACTTAGAGTATTTAAGAGCTTATTTCATACCACAAGGCCAGATTCACCTCAATCTCTGTTCTCAACTCCCTACGACATCACTGGTAGACCAGTGGTAGATCATAATTAAAAATGAAATTTGGCTTTTTTTCTCCCAGTGAGTTTGACACCCCAGCTTTCAGACACTTGCAATTCATACAAATGTCACCACTGTTCCCTGCCTGGAAACATAAGGTGAGCCTGGGGGACATAAAAGAGGTGGGGCAGACTGGATCAGACCAGAGATCTATATACTGCACCAGCATGTTTAACTCTTTGAGGCTCTGTTCTGCCTGGACTGAAAATCAAAGGACCAGCAGATCCTGCAGCAAGGAAGGCTGTGGCACTAACTGCAGCTAATGTGCGTGAAACCAGAGAGGTTAGGGCATGTCATCAGGATAGTTCTACGGCTGAGCAGAAAACACAGGGATGGGCTACATAACTCACCTGACCGGGGATTACCTAGGATTACAGCAAGTAGAACAACTGCCAGTAGACCTGTGACAGCAGCAATGGTTTTCCATCCACCATATCTCCTGAACTTGGCATTCAACCAATTATCTGTGAAGGAACAAGTCATCAACATTCATTACTCATTGGACTGCTCTAGAGGTGAGGATGGGCTACGGGGACTTAGACAGGAATTGCCGGACTGGATCAGACCATTAAGCAGGAGTGTTGCTGGCATTGGGCACACATGGTAATGGCCCCAAAAGTGCCTATAACCAGAGGAGTGTGGACCAGTGTCAGAGGAGACAGGACTCTGGGGGAGAGACTTCCAGGGTCTGGATACCCCAGGTAATTATTTGGGCTGGGATTTTCAAAAGCACCTAAGGGTGTTAGCAGCAAAATCACTTTTGAAAATCTCATTCTTGATCTTCTGTATGCTCGTTAGAGCTGAATGCTGAGAGACCAGAAGGGTTGAGAACCTGGGACCTGGAGCACTACCATGCAGACTGTAACTATGTGCACTACAAGAGAAATTCTGTTAACATTTAGCAGTAGTATGCTGCTATGTGGACAAGCTGCTGAAGGGGAGTGCAACACACACTGCCAGACTGTTATATCAGCAAAGTCATCTGCTGTCCATCTTCTGACGTTCCCTGAAGATCCTTCCCATTAGCACAGTTCAAATCTCCAAGTCACTTTAAATCATCAAGGTTTTTGTAGCTCACTTCTGCCCAGGCACATTGCTCTGCTACTCAGGCAGCATCCACTGTATGGATTCCAAAGTCACTGTGGCCACAGATTGCAAGGGAAAATAAACAAGGAGTCCTGTAGCACTGTTAAAGACTAACAAATTTATATATTTATCACATATGCTTTCATGGGAGAAAATCCCACTTCAGACACTTTGAAGATGAGGGAACTTACAGAATGGGAGGCAAATAAATGCAGGTAAGTGTAAGTCATGGGATCAGGCAGATTGCTTTGATACACTAAAACAGTTATTTAAATTCTAAAACAGCTCCCCCTTTGGAACTTGATCACAAGACGTAGGAAAAAGTCTGGTAGCTCAGAGTTCAGCTTTAACTGTGGTGTTAGGGCTGAAATCCTAACTTCAGAATGCATTGCTGGCTTGTGTGCATGTGTTGACAGCAACAAACAATTTAAATTTTGAGACAGACAGAAGAGAAGGGCTTACCTGAGCTCTGGTGTACCATCTGTCCTTTGTCAGGCAGATTTAATCTAACACCGTCATTCCTGAATGAGCTGTCTGGAACAAGCAGTGAAATCTTCAGCAGCGAAAACCAATCTTTTAAAAGCATCTGTTTAGCTATTTGTGCATCTATCATACTCGCCTGACCTAGCAGTTAGTGAAGGGAGGATCTGGTAGTCCCTGCCTTGGCTAATCAGTGGGGGAAAGAGACACTGGACTAAACTGCTAATTGTTCTTTCTTTAGACCTCATTCCTATGCAATGTCATATTTGACATGATCACAAGATATGGTTGCTCCTTCAGTCTATATTCCAATATTCGGAGCCTTGCAGTCATGTTCCCATCAGGAGAGATCAGTCATCTAAGTCAGACATACTCTTGGTGTAATGAGTGTGGCTTATTGGCTAGTGGCCCAGGCTAACACCTGAACTGCCATGTTCAATTCCTGGCTCTTTTATTGGCCAGCCAGATGACCTTGGACAGGTCATGTCAAAACTCCAAGCCTCAGTTTCCACATCTATACAATGTACAATGATTGTGACCTCCTTTGTACAGCAAAAAAACCAAGGAGTCGTGTGGCACTTTAAGACTAACTGATTTATTTTTTGCATGAGCTTTCGTGGGAGAAAAAGCAGCAGTTCTCAATCACTGTATCAGGATACATTATTGTGCTGCCACACAGCGGTGTGTTACAGACAGCCAGTGGAGGGGGCTGGATCTGGCTGGGAGTGGGAAGGTTGGCTGGTGTCTTCTGAAGGGTTGTGTATGCCAGCAAGTGTGTTGAGAACAGCATACCAGTGAGAAGTGAGGTAAAAAGGTGGTAAAATTATGTGCAATGGGAAAAGAAGCCAAAATCCTTATTTAATCCTCATGCAATGGTGTCAAATCTGAATATGAATTCCAACTCTGCAGTTTCTTAGTCATCTCTACTTCCTGCTTCCAGCACACCTAGGCTACGAACTGATATGCTTGCTAGCTCCCCCATTTGTAGCCAAGAAAGCCAGCCTCAGCCCATATGACCTCACTGTGCCACACCATGTTCTTAATTTGAACTGTGCCTACAATCATCTGCATCTCTTTGGTTATGTCTACATGACAGAGTTCTACTGACAAACGTTTTGCTGGCAGATAGCCACCACTTCAATTATAGCGGTGTGTAGCATCCACCCAGCCATCCTTTTGTTGGTGGAGAGAATCCTCATTAGGACAACTTCCACTGACAAGAGAGGCAATGTGGGGAAGCAGAGAGCACACAGGCTCCCTGCTGCCCCTCCTAAATATTTCCTGGTGATCCAGGAACTGTGCCTGGGCCTCCCCAGAAGACCTGGCAGCACAGGAAGCAGCTGCCAGGGTTCATGGGTCCCTAATGGCTGCAGCTCCACTGTTGCTGGAGACCCAAGAGCCCTGGAAGCTACAGCCACAGTGCTGCCAGGGACTCTGGTCCCCAGCAGCAGGGGAGGCAGCAATCAGGGCTCCCCAGTAACAGTGGCTGAAACCACCAGGGCCAGAGGGGTATCAAGGCCCAGGAGGGCCCAGGCTGACCAGCTTTGTAGGGCCCTCAATTTACAGCTCCCCCATGCTGAGGAGTGGGGTCAGGGGTCTTGGCCAGCCCTTTGCAAGGGGTTGGGTGGGCCATGACCACCACTACTGTAGGCTGGCACTGCTTTTGGGGAGGGGGGGGACTGGTGGCAGGGCCCTGCACTGGGGGGCTGGGGCTGCAGCCTGGCATAAGCAGATGCTGCTGCTGGAGGTAGCCTGGGGAGGGGTGGCCAGACGCTGGGTACTCCTGACCTCCTCCCTCCCACCCCTTGGCTGGCTGGGTAGGCAGACTGAAGGCAAGCAGCAGCTCACCATTCAGGCCAGCTGGGCTGGACTGTTGGGGGATCCCCTTTTAGGCTGGGGCCAGAGCCTTAAGCTCCTAAATGCCCAGCAGTAATCCAGCCCTGCCCAGTAGCAGTGGGCTGAAGCCACTCAGGCTTCCTGGTTTCCAGTGGTGAGGTTGGAGCCACCAGGGATGGAAGGACACTGGTAGTGGATGTTGTGTTGCTGCCTCCCCCGCCAACCATTTTACTGACAAGTAATGACAGCTCCTGAAGAATGGAGTGGCCTTGATTAGCATGCTGCGACATTTCTGGTGGCCGTATAATGTGGGAAAAAAAGAAAATACCCATCAGTGCCCACACTGAATCGTTTGCTCTACAACAGTTGGGGAAAAGACACTGTTCCTCTTGCATTGGTGAGGTTATTGTATCAGTAAAACAAGGTAGTTTTGCTGACACAGCAGGCATTGTAGCATGTGCAGGGAGGCTTCTTTTACCATAATAAGTCCACTTTTAGTGGTAAAACTTTCTAGTGTAGACAAGGACTTTATTACATAAAATGACTAGACTGTGCCTTTTGTTAAGCCTGAAAGAGGATACTTGACAAATCCATTATCCAAGGAGGTGTATGATTGTCTTTGGATCAAAGTCTCACTTGATGGGAGTCATCAGCAGCTTTCAGCAAAATAATTTATTGTAATATCAAAATACTCCAAAGATCTTCATTACCTATGATTTTCTCCCACAAAAGCTCGTGCAATAAATATATTTGTTAGTCTTCAGGGCTATATCTACACTTAGAGGGTCAATTCGAATTATTGAATTCAAACTTGTCAATTTGACCTAATAATGATTAGTTTGAATTCAGTACATTCAAATTGACATAGCCCCAGAGGAAACTCTGATTCGAATTAGCATATCTATGAACTCGGCTTGCTAATTCGAATTGGAGGAGGGGCACCATGGGAGGTGTGGCAACATGGCCCCCTAGAAGGGCCATGCCACCACCCAATCCCATGCTGGGCTCCAGCACTCTGAGCCCTGCACAGGGAAAAGCATCCCTTGCCCAACTCTAGCTGCAGTGTGGCTAGAGCTGGGCAGGGGATGTTTTTCCTCATGTCAACTCAGAGGGCAGGAGCCTGGCAGGGAATGTTTCCCCTCCCAGGGCTCCCTGGGGCCAGGGCACCCCCACCATCCCACACAGCACAGTAGGGCAGGGGAGAAGGAATTCCCCTGCCCTGTGCTGTCAGCGCAGCTGGGAGAATCCCTTCTCCCCCAACCCTGCTGCAATGTCAGCAGGGGACAGGGGAGTACCTTCGCCCCACACTGAGAGCACAGCACTGTGAGGAAGGCACCTCCGTATGCGGCTGCCCAGGGGTGCCTACCATCCCGGGGGGGGGGTCAGCCCAGGAGCAGCCTCGTGCAGGGGTGCCTCCTCAATCTGGCTGAGGGAGGCAGTGGAGGCACCTTTGGGGCTGCTGGCCCCAGGTACCATAGGGCTGATCTTCCTCCTAGGGTGCATGGCACCCATGGAGGAAGTTCAACCCTTGTCAGTTCGAACCCAGTGAGTTAGAACTGACATGGCCACACTGGGTCAATTCAAACTACTGAGTTTGAATTGACCCTGACTTCGAAGTCAAAACGAGGTTTGACCAATTTGAAGTCAGCTTTTCTCAATTCGAACTGAGGAGTTCTTCTGTTCAAATTGAGGAAAGCAAGTGTGGCCATACACTTAATTGAATCTGAATTGGCTGTTGTCAATTTGAATTCAAGTCTAAGTGTAGACATACCCTAAGTGGCACAGGACTCCTTGTTAGTTTTGCTGAACTAGACTAACATGGTTGCCCCTTTGGATCATTACCTATGACTTCTTCTGGCTCAACATTTATGACATCATTTGCATTACTCTGTTTGTCAGCAGGGCCAACTTCTCTCCTCACACCTGTAGAGAAAAAAAAAAATATACAGACACATTCCAGTTATTTGTTATAGTGCATGAGCTAACTTAGAATTCAAATTTTGACAATGAAATTTGTGGGTGTATTGGGTGAGGAAGAGAACTGATGAAATTTTAAAGAATTCTTCCCATTTTTTATTAAACTATTTTACCAGCTTTAAGTGTAACATTTCAATGAAGGCTTTCCTTAGAATTTTGACTGCCTCTAAAAAAACAACAACAAAAACAAACAAGAGAAATTTCCTCCTCACAGCCAATTTTTACTCTTTTTTTCCAATTTCAAAAGGGATAGTCGTGTTAGTCTAGTCCAGCAAAAAAACAAGGAGTTGTGTGGCACTTTAAGACTAACATTTATTTTTTGCATGAGCTTTCATGGGAGAAGATCTTTGAAGCATCTGAGGAAGTGGTTTCTTCTCCCACAGAAGCTCATGCAAAAAATAAATGTGTTAGTCTTAAAGTGCCACACAACTCCTTGTTGTTTTTTTGCTGGACTAGACTAACACAGCTATCCCTTTTGAAACTGACAAGATGCAAGGCACTAAAGACAGCTGTTTGAAGTGGAAATCCATCATCTTTTTTTTCCAATCACTTCTATATTGTTTTGTGCAGTCAATACAAAGTATGTGCAATGGTGAAAAACTTTTCACCTGTTGTGTGTCCAGCAAGACTCAGCAGTGCAGGGAAGGGACTTAAGTAGAATTGGTCAAAAGTTCTCACACTGAACAATCAGAAAACCCTGACTCAACAAAATCAAAATGTTTCATGGAACTGAGTTGATTTGGTCAGAATTTTCTATGGGCATGATTAAATTTTGTGTATTTTCATAATACACTCTGTTGCAGAATCACAGAAACGTAGGGCTCGAAGGAATTTCAAGAAGTCATGTAGTCCCATCCCCATGCACTGAGGCAGGATCAAGTAAATTATCTCTTGTCTATGATCTGACAGGTTTTTGTTAAAGCTGTTCTTAAAAACCTCCAATGACAGTTATTCCATAACCTTCCTTGGAAGCCTGCTCCAGAGCTTATCTACTTCTACAGTTAGAAAAGAATTCATATGACTGGTATGTTATATACATGATAAAGTCTAAAGAAAATGTTCTGACCTTGCTGAAATATTTATTTTCAATAAGGATATTTTGATATTTCCAAAATGAAATATCTCAGACACTTTCTCTCACTTTTCACTCCAATTTGGAACAAAGACAAAAATTTGAAATCTAAGAATTTCCTGTGGTTTGTAAATTCCATATTTCACCAAGTTCTAGACACAGGCTATTGACCTAGAATAAAGGCGCTTCTCTACTCTAAAAAGTGATGATGTAAAATTGGTTCTCTCTCATCAGGGGTGCCCCAAGGAAGGAGTGGGACCCAGGGCCAAGCAGCCTATTGCCAACCCCATACACACTGCAGGGCAGGGCAGCTCAGAGGCCAGGCTCTGCACTTCCCACCTGCCCCCTGTCTTTGGCTTCCTGCTGAAGACAGGGGGGCTGGCAGCAGCATGGGGCCCATGGAACCACAGGGCCTGGAATGGTCACCGTGATCACCCCTCTCAGCCCGTCCTCAGAGACGGCCTTGTTTTCTCACCCAGAAAATGTCCTGTTCCTGGGATGTAGCAGAGTTAGAGCTGTTGATTTCAATGGCTAGATACATTTGTATTTGCATCCTACTCCCCTTAGCCATACAGAACACAGTTCCATTAATGGGCATGGAATGTCAATAATGAACGTTAATGTTCATATGTCTCTTTTGTGGTGTTTCTGTCTAAATAAGAGAGAAAAAGCTGGAATTCAAGTTGTGTAGAAAGCCTGTTTGAGTCTATAGTTGTGGCTGTTTAATATACTCTCCTTATATAAGGAGAGTGTGATTTACATCATGGCAGAGTGGTATTATTTAAGAGTAGAAGGGAGTATACAAGAAACAGAAAAGTATGTGTGGTGTGATGGGAGGTCCTGGTAAATTGGTGAGGAATCTTTCAAACTAAGGAATCATTTCACCAGGTGAAGGGATCAGAGTCCCATTGCTGAAGTCGAATGGGACAAAGCCATATAGAAAAGACTGTGAAGAATGAACCTGAATTTTCCAGAATTATTCAGGAAGGATGGACAAGCTGTGATTTATATAGGAATTAGCATTTGGAAGACCCTATGGATTGATGATTTTAGTCACTGTGCACTGGAGAAGTCCTATCCTCAATCAGTTCCTAGCCCCACTTTCCAACATGGGCTCCACTCCCAGCTCACTCATGTCAATGGAAGGACTTAACATTGGATCCACCCTCAAGAGACATGTGTGTGAGAAAGAGAAGAAGAAAACTTACCTGTCAGAGTCACATTTTCCATCCTAGAATGGAATGCAAAAATAAAGAAGAAAATAAAATAAGTTACCTTCTGATGAAGTGAGATTTTGTTGCACGAAAGCTCATGCAATAAATCAATTTGTTAGTCTTTAAGAGCCACAGGGCTCCATGCTTGTTTTACTGAACTAGACTAACACAGCTGCACCTTTGGAACTTGGTGAGTTACCCTGTGGAGGCTCCTTGTGACATGCATCTTTAGTCACAGGTTAACTGTTACAAGAAATTATACATGGTTTGGTATTTGTGGTTGGGAATTTTCCATCAATAGCATATTTCAATTTTAGTGAAATATTTTGACTTTCTATTGCGAAAATCAAAATGAACTATTTTGTTTCAGGTTGTTTCACACTACTCAAAACACTTAAGTTTAGTGGTGAATCAAAACATTTTGTTTCAAGTTTGTTTGACATTAAACCTCATCTGCCTAAGGCAGTGATTCTCAATCACTGCATCAGGACACTTTACTGTGTCCCCACACACCAGTAAGTGAGTCACGGACAGCTGGGTGGAGGGCTGGATTCAGCCTGGTGGGGTGGGCTGGGCTGATATATCCTGCAGGGTTGTGCATGCCACCAAACATGTTGAAGGTTAAGAACGAGGGGCTTAAGAAGCTGTGACTCATGATGGAAACTGAAGTTCTGGCCCTTCATGTCCAGATTCTTGCCTATTGTCCATGCACCTTGGTTGGACTACATCTTCTATTATGCGCTGCATTCCCCCTCTGTTTGAGCCATGTGGTACATCATGTGATGTAGTCCAACCAGGGGCCAGCCCAGTAAGGGAAAGTGGAGGTACAACATACCCAAACTAGAGTTCCCAAGAACCCCTAAGTCATCAAAGGCAGATACAGTTTAATGATAAAACTGACTGAAAATGAAACATATGGACATTTCCAAATCAATTTTTTTCACAACTTTCCATCTGATGAAAAAATGTTAGTATTTTTAGTTTTCATCCTGATTCAAGATGAAAACAAAATGTGGAAATGTCAAACAACAATATTGATTTTCAGTAGCTCTTCTTCAAACATTTCATTGACATATTTATATTTTAAAGACCACGTGTAGTATCTTCTCTCCATCTACATAAAATCAATATACACTAGTGACATCTCTCATGGAGTAGCTCCACTGACTTCACTCGATTTTTCTTCAACTGAGTTACACCCATTTACACCTACTACGGATCTGCTCTAGACTTTTCTGACACCACTGAACCCCATTCCTAGCACCTGCCTCCCCAGACTGCTACAGAATACAATACCTCATAGTCCAGCAGGCCATGAAAAGTATCATCTTGTTCAGGATTGTTGGGCACATCCTCTGTTGGGCCAGGGGGGATGCTTTCAAGATCCAATTCTGGAGCCAACTCCACTGAGACTGAGAATCATAACCACACTTTGTTTTTAATAGGAAACTTTCTGGAGCAGGAGTAGTCATTGACAGCCTAACACAACAGGTCCCTGCCCTGGGTGGCCTCTAGATGCTACTAAAATTTAAAGTTAAATAACAAAAAAGGAAGGATTCAAGCTCATGTCACTGATGAGGTACAAATATTGTTAGTATAGGCTCCTCTGGGCCAGTTAGTCTGTTCCCATGTTTGTAGGAGGATTGGGGCTTAAGCATTAAACTATTTTTGCAATCCCTGTATTCTGTGGCTGCCCACTGTAGGATTAGATAGCTATATAAAGGTTAAAGAAAGCATGTGTAAAGAATATACATGCTCTTCAGTTTGTGCAAAGTCCAAGTCTGTTCTGTTCTTTGTTATGGAAGTAGCTGATTAACCAGCTGCTAAAGACCACCAAAGCTGATAGTCACTGAGCTAGGGAGAATTCCTTCTTCCCTGAGCTGAAAAGAAGCAATGGGTGAAGCTGGTGAATGGTGAGAGCAGCAAGTTGGGCGACATGGGGACCAGAGGGCAGCACTGGCAGACAGTGGGGGGAGCCAGAGGATGGTGAGAATGTCCAGTGGCGAGCTGGGTGCCATGAAGGACCGGAGGGCGGAGCTGGTGGGCAGTGGGCAAGAACCAAGAAACCCGTTCTAGAGGATGGAGTGATCGGTAGATGGCTTTAGTGGGCAGCTAGCACGAAAGCCACTCCCTACATACCTTGGGGTTGGTTGGGAGCCTATTAGCACTGATTCTCCAGATCAGTGCCAGTTTTGCCATTAAGCTTGTATGTTCTGTTATGTGGTATGGGTTATTGGAAATTTTACTCTATACTAAGTTTCCTAGATTAGTGCTGATCTCTGTTATTTGGCCTTTGATTCTTTGTTTTACTGCTATTAAAAGCTCCATTTACTACACTCAGACTCGTGCTTGCGAGTGGGGAAGCCTTACCCTTTGGGCTACCCATGAAACAGTGCAGGATTCCCAGAGATCTGGGTAGGGGCTCGAGCCAGTTGGTGGTGCTGCATCATTGGGAAACCCCTAGGTATAGAACCCGACCCTTATTCTGTGAGAAGGGTTACACACACACACAGATATAATTAGAGCCACCTCAGTGCTGTTCTAGGTTACACTCTGCTCCCCAGGGCCTCTGAGAATCAGAGACTAGTGCAAGGACATTCTGGCCACACCCTGATCTGCCCCCTACTCTGGAAGCTGGGAGCATGGCTGGTAAGAGCTTTTGCCATCACCACATTGGCTGGGGATTCTCAGAGAGTTATCTCTACCCACTTAAACACCCCTTTAAATTCTTTAGGAAGGCTTGACTGAGAATCAAACACTCAGTGATCTCCAGTGGGAGCCTTCCTAACAAATATTTTAAAATTCAGAGACCCACCAGGAACACGGACCTTTTATTAATTACTATTAGTAGTAATATTATTTTTACAACTTTACCTCCGATATTCTTCAGCAGATCACATACAGCTTTCCAGCTTTCAGAGACAGCCTGCACCCTGCTCACCAGCTCACTCAAACAATCAACAGGTGCTTCTTCTACATCTTTCACCTTCTCACACCTAAATCAGAAAGAACGAGGTTTCTTTGTCAGAATGCTCAGTGCTAATTGCTGAATACGCTCAGCAAGAAGACAGGACACAGGGTTAGCACAAGACCTGAGCATGCTGGGCCAGTTGTTATTTAGAACATATTAACACTGAAAACTTGGGAATTAAAAGGACTTAATGTAGAACACAGGGAGTTCTCACTCTTGCCCAGCCCAGGGCTAGCAGTGCACTTGCTCAAGTTGATGATCTTCATTCAACTATCAGTGTCCCATATCACAAGACTAGTATGTTAACCTATAAATGGGGAGACCTCAGCTGCCTTGCCTCCCACTGGGGAGGGCGGGGCCTGCAGCAGGGCCCGACCCAAATTCCCCCTATATCTGGGGTCTTCTAACCCTCTTAGGGTGAGGCAGAGTCCAAAAGTCTTTGACCTTCAATCCTCCAGAAGGGTAGGGCAAGCACACAGGAACAAGAGTTCAGGGCTTTCAACCCCAGCAAGCGTAAGGCAAGTACCCAGTAGCCTGGTTGGGAGCAGGAGAGGGGACGGGAACGCAGGCACACCCACTCCACTGCGTTCTAGCCCAGGGCCCTATCAGTGGCAGTGCCCTGCCACTGGGTCAGCAGGCTCCAGCCAAAACACTGACACCATCTACCAGTGGTACACTCACCAGCTGTCCCTGGGCCACTTCCTCCCAGCTCCCTCTTGGGTACCTTCCTCACTGGGCTCCCAGTCCTCAGGATACATTCCCCAGTGCATCCCATTCAGCCCCTCACTGTCTTCTGGTGGCAATGCAGGCAATTCTTCTGCTCCGTCCACCAGTGGGAGCTCTTCCAGCTTGCGGGGGCCACGGACATCTCCATCTGGTTCCCTTCCTCCAGGCTTTCCACTGAGGAAAGCTCATCCAGGTCCTCGCCTTGGGGAGTTATCTCTAGGGAGCAGCCAGCCAGTGTCCCTCCCCTGTCAGTCATCCCCTTGCTGCTCGCAGGGAGGGAGGTCTGCCAACTCCAGCAGCCATCTCCCTCTCCATTTCCCCCTGGGCTGACTGGTCCATCCCCTTTTATAGTCCTCCTTCTCTCTCGGGCTGTCCCTTTGGTTCTGGGGTGGGCTTTTTCGTAAGGCCTCTTCAGGCCAGTGGGGGAGTGCTGGTGACCGGCTACCTCCCAGCCAGTAGGTAGCTGCTCTCTCCTGCTACACAGCCCCATTTACATCTTCATTCCTGTGACTCATGCTCTGGAGGACAAATCAATCTCTAGTGATAGGACATAGGGAGGGAACTTCAAGTGGGCAGGTTATCCCATACATGGTCCCCAGTTGGAGACTTCATCTCCCTCTCAAGTAGCGGGCACTGGCTTCTCTGGTATCCTCAAACAGAGGGTGCCAGAAGAACCTTTAGTCTGAGCTGCTCTGGTAATTCGTACGTTCCTATGATGCACTGTTCCATCTTCTTAGCTACTGGGACGAGGGGGATGGGGATTATGCATTTTCCATTGGGCTTCCCACCCTTTCCATTGCAACGAAGCATGAGGCTGACTGAGGAGACACATACCTGCTTAAGGTGCTGTCAATGTCCTAGAAACAGAAAAGGAAACAAAAAGAAACTCAGTTCATCTGCTGGAAACATGAAATCCTTCCTAGGCAGAGGATTCACTTTGCCTTTATTTTGTTCCTCTGGGACATGTTTTGGAAACTTCATGCATGAGTCTTTTCTATCTCCAACTCTGCAAGTGCCCTGGTGGGTGATGTTGGCAACTCGCTTCCCTTTCCTGTGCCTTGGTTTCCGCATAAGTAAAATAGGGATAGTGATCCTGACCTTCCTTTGGAATGTACTTTCAGATCCACTGATTAAAAGCTCAATAAAACAGCCAGTTATCATTATAAAGAGTAGCCATGATACTTAATGTCAGAGTTTTTTAGATTTTGACCATTGCACAACAAGAGGAAATTTCTGACTAAAATGTTTGGCAGGACAGATGGATGGATGGACACACCCTTCTGAATGTAAAACCAAAAAAGCAAAATAAAGGCATAATGCATGATTCCACTCCTCTTTCTCCCCCCCCCCCTTTTTCAATTCAACAATTTATCTAACTTCCCTGTTTCCATCTGTCTGTCTATGGCTATTCCAGGACTGTCAAATATCTAAGCTGCTTGATATAGGGTCTTCATGGCATTTGCAGAATCTCAGCCTTGATACGGAAAAAAAAAGTACATTTACAGCCTTTGTGGATGCCAAAAACTATGTCCTAAAGTGATAAAAGTGGGACCAAGGGCATGAGGTCTACAGAGAGCCTGAAACAATAGTATAGTGGGGGGGAAGAAGGAACTTTTTAATCTCATGGACTGTTGACCCTGAAGCATAATGCTCATGCATTGATGTCAGCATTAACTATTTCATTGCTGATCATTTTAACAGGTAAAATAGAGACGAGGGCCAGAGAAGCTCACAGAAAAAATGGAATTATATAGCAGGGGGTGGGGAGGGAGAGAATGAACACAGGATGGAATAAAAGCAGTTCTTGTGTACGTGTTTGAGACTGTTGCATAGAATCAGACTTGCTCTGTCTCTCTGTGTGGCACAATTCGGTGCAATACATAAATATCCAGTGAAGGTTTTATTCTGCATTTAATGCCATGCTAACTGACCACCTAAGAAACAAGCTTGTACTTAGGTGATACACACAGGGCAAACTTCAGACACAGTTTAAACAGCTGTCCTGCACTGAAATAGATTGTCTATGTGCCTTGAGCCAGCATTTCTCAACTGGTGTTCTGTGGACACAGTGAAAGTGGTCTGTAACTGATCCCAACCCTGGCTCCGGTCTGTGCAGGGGGGAGTCAATAAGGAAGGGAGAAGGAGCAATGTGACAAGATGATGTGTGCGTGAGAGATTTAAAATGCCGCAGCCTCCACAAAGCTTCCAGGTGGATTTTGGCATCCACCGCTGCCATGCTCCTTTGCTGTAGCTTCGGCATTTTACATTTCCTACTGCTGTTATCACCAGCACTGAAATCACTTGGACATAGCTTCTATGGTAAGACTTCCTTTGAGGAACCGGACTCCAAGAATAAATTGTTTGAACATGGAGGCCCAGTGATACTGTTTTCAGTTTTCAGTTGTATGCATTAGCATTGTGTATCTATTTTTTTTTTTTTTTTTTAGAAACAAGCATGTTATAGTCATAGAAATGCATTTAATTTGGTTTCCCAAATCATTTTCACAGGAATGCATAGCACACAGATATTATATTACAAGCATTGCGGCTGGTATATACCAGCTTTTTGGAGGAAGTTTTCCTTGGGTGTTCTGCATAAAGTAATTAATATCTTTAGGTGTTCCCCAGTACACTCAAGATTGAGAAACACTACGTTAGGCCATTGGACAGGCCTGCGCCCTTCTTCTGTGCAAGTTTGCTCCCTCAACAGTTCCCTGCACTCACCTTACTGATTACACTGTAAGTTGTTCAGGGAGGAGACTGTCTCTGGCTGTGTGTCTGTGCAGTGACTGGCACACTGAGGCACAGATCTCAGCTGTGGCAAGGATTGTCCCTTGCTGTGTGCCTGTTCAGTGTCTGGCACACTGGGGCCCTAATACTGAGTAAGGCCCAGACTTTAAAGGTATTTAGGCATTGTGAGGTTGAGTATTGCAACACTCAAATGATGGAGTAGCACAAGTCCAATGTTCAAAAGTGATTTAGGCAATCAGGAGCCTACATCTCACTGATTGTTGGAGATGTCTTTTGAGCTGGCTTACCTTGAGGCATTCAGTCCCTGGCTGCTGGCACTTCTGATTGATCTCAGCTATCAGGTTATCAAGAAGTAACAACCTGTCAGAGTATCTGTTGGTATTTTTATTCCTCCTCTTCACAAGGTCCTGTATCACACCTTCCAGTCTGTTACACATGAGTTGCTCTTTCCAAGTCAAAATCTGGTGCACTTGCTTGAACTCAGACTCAATCTCCTGCTTCTGACTTTCTGTCTGCTTCTGTGATGGACAAATATAAACAAGGCAGTGACAGACAGTGAAACAAGATTCTCAAGTCTGCCTCCCCAGTAGCAACAGCAATTGAGGTCTGTTAACACAGGGCAGAACTCAACAGGCTAGTTCCTGAAAAGGTGTACATCCATACAGTCCCTTGGCCATTACTCATTGAATTGGAGCCAGTCCAGCTTGTAATTGTCTAAATGAATTTTTCAGCATAGGGGGCTACCTGTGAGATTCATCATTTGAATTGTCCCTAGAGAGAGAATTTTAAAAACACTTGTATCTTAGGCTCTCATCTTCTACTGAAAGTATTTTTGAAAAAAATTCTCTTGTACTCTAGCCCCAAATCACTAGCTCTAAGATTTTCAAAAGTAAGGAATTAAAGTTAGGCTTCTAAGTTTATATTTAGTACATCTGGCTGCAGGGGTTGAAGTATAATTTGGGGGGCCCTGGAACCCTCCTAAATTGGCAGGCCCCCTCATGTTAGTGTGGGGCCCCCCTCATGACTGTGTGGACCCTTTACCCACTCCAGCTACTGCCCCCCAATATCCAGGGGTTAAAGTATAATCTGGGGGAACCCAGAACCCTCCTAAATTTTCAGGGCTCCCTCACACAGGTCTGGGCCCCCCTCATGCCCCCTTTTGTGCTCTCAAGTTACTGTCCCCCAATACCTGACCCCCCCAGCTACTTCTCTCAACACCTCTCTCCACCCAAGCTACTGCCCCCCAACCCCAGCTACTGCCCCCAAAACACCTACCCCCATGAGACCCCTTTCCCCATGTCCTTCTCAGCCCCAGTCCCCATTTCCTAAGCTCTCTACCCCCATTCCAGCCCTGCCAATCCCCCCCCCACCCCATCTTCACACCATCCCCTTCAGCCCCTGAATCCCTCCTCAGCCCACCATCCCAACCCCTTCTCCCCCCAGCCCACACACCCTCCCTTTCCCCACACTTTCCCCGTCGGCTGCCCAACTGCCACCCCCCCACAACCCTCTTACGTGGCTCAGGTGGCTGAAGAGCTGGGTGAGGGGAAGGAGGCTGCGGTGCTGGCCAGCCACTTGACCAGCAAGAGGGAGGCTGGAGCTGGGCCATGCGCATCACCTGGCCCTGGCCAGAAGGGGTGGAGCTACCAAAGGCTCCAGGGAAGGGGGGGTGGCTGGGTTGGCCCCAGCCCACAGCTCCTCCCTTCCACCAGCCTAGGGTGAATGTGCTGGAACGCCGGGTTCCAACGCACCCTTCTATTTTGGGAGGTGGGGGCTTCAGAATGCAGCATTCTGGCACATCCCCCAATTTTTAGGGGGCCTGGAATGCTGGTGCCCTAAAAATAGAAAGCCCCAGAACAGCATTCTGGGGCATTCCCCCTTACTTTAACCCCTGGCTGGCTGGAAAGTGGAATTTCCATTCCACAGGAAATTTTGATGTAAAAATCCTCCCAAAACTCCAAAATTCCATTCTGAATAGGAAGAAAAAGCCAAAAATCAAAATTTTGCATGCAACCAACATTCCAAAAAATGCATTCTGATGAGGTTGGTTTGATGTTCTCTTTTGATTTCACTATTTTCTAAATATTATGTATATATTTTGTATATACGTAACATTAAGCTATCTTGTAATGGGCGTAAAAACTCTGCACTGGCCAGGAACAGGTCAAGGAACAGCTAAAGCATGGGCTCAAGCAGCCTCATCCTGTCACACCTGCAAGGTGTGTCAGGCCCAGACGAAGGGAAAACCCAGTTCATTTAGCAGCAGCCAGGAAGGAAACACACCTTCAGGTCCCAATTTCCTAACAAGGGCTGGGCTGAGAAAGGGGATTGCTCATACACCTGCTGCTTCTCTGAGATTCTAAAGGATAGGCCAGACGCAGAATGAATATTTAAAACAAGCATGAGTGATTGCTTGAGAGCTCTTAACTGACTCCTGCCTGACAGAATCCCTTTGAAAGAAAGTAAATGTGCTGTTGATTTGTTAGGCATGTTTCTCTTTTGGGACCTTTGGCAGCCCCAGGACGGATAAACTGCCAAGGAACTCAGCGGGAGGCCTGAGACTACCACTCATGGACCTGCACTGAGTTCCTAGGTACTGAGGGTTGGAAATAAGGAGGCAGAAGGGGGCAGGTCCCTGTCACACCCCAAGAGGCTTCTGTGAGAGAACAAGACCATGATACAGCTGTATAATATTTATATTTTAATAGCATATAAAAGTGAAAAGGAAGTGACACTATCAAAATGAAATATTTAGGGCTTTTTCCCCTACTGAAACATTTCACCAAAACTGGTCCCCACAGGGTGATGGGAGGAGGCGTGTGAGTGGCACTGGCAGCATTTCCACGTTGCGAGACACACACAAGGGGGTTAGGAGCCCAGTCCCATTTCAGAGACTATTTATTTTTTGCTTTGCAAGGAACAGTGAGGTGAGCCCAAGCTGTTTTGTGGGCTGCCAGTTATTTTGTTTGCCTTATATATTTTGGACAAAGAGGGAAAAAAAAGAGTGGCGGGGGGACACACACAACATTCCTAAGACATACAGTCAAAGTAAAAATCCCCCTTCCTATGGACTGTACTGAAACATCTTACACCAGGCAGCAGCTTCCCCAGGACTTGAAATTGGGTGTGGGGGGAGTAAGTGGCCATTGGAGTGCTCACTAAACTGATATAACACTGCCAGCTGACAACTGGGGAGGCAGTGTTGGAAAATTCGGGGCGGGGGGGGAGCGTTGGGGAAATCCCTGCAGCCAGGACAGCACATCTGAATAAGAGAAGTGTGCCTCCTTCCCCCAATGGGATGTCCAGAGGTACTTCCTGTGACAGGGCTATTATTAACACTGAGCACTGTTAACTATTAGTATGAAGACTGAACTCTTACCAGTAGCATTTGATACTCCTCTTCTTTGGCATCTCGCTGTCTCCATTGCTTCTCTCTTGCACATTGAAAACGATTCCGATGACTCACAAGTTGCTCCTGCAATCATACCAAAGAGATTCCTTCAGCTTCAGCTTTAATAAGTTCCAGAGGGGTCACCATGTTACATTAGGTCAGCAAAACAGAGAAGGAGTCCTGCAGCACTTCTAAAGGCTAACAAATTTATTATTTTACACACACATAAAATTTTACCTGTATTTGTTAGTCATTAAAGGTGCCACAGGACTCTGTTTTTGCTCTTCAGCTTTAAGGGTAACCTTAAATGCATCTTCCAGCCTCAAACTTGACCAGTAAAGAGTTTATCTTTTACATCAGGCTTCTGACCCAGGCCCTACCTTCCTGCACACTCCATGCGCATTGGGCAGCAGGTGTGATGCCATGCTGATCACACCCATGGCTAAAGCGCGGCTGTGATGTAAGCAGCCTGGCTTTGAAGCAAGCATCCAGTGCCAGCTGGGCTAGTATAAGCCTGGTCAGGCTTGTCTGGAAACCCAGCGGTTACCATTTGAGACCTGCACTTTGGGTTTCTTTCTGGGAGCAAAGAAGCCCAAGACACAGCCAGTGTAGTGTGAAAAAGCATGGCATTTAACATACTATATGTCAGAAAATGTAGGTGCTGCAGTTTCTGCAGCTTAAAGGTAAAGGTAACATGTTCAACATTTAACATACTATATGCCAGAAACAGAGAGGCGCGACAAGTTTCGGACCACTCACTGTTTTTCACACTACATTGCCTCCCCCCCCCCAGCTTTTCCATGTGTTTGGTGCCTTCTGAAAAGTATTTGGCTTATTTGTGCTGTGTCACCTGAGAGACACCGAGCGCTGCCTGCCAGTGGCACTAGTAATAGCCTGGCACGTGGTCCCAGACTTGTGACTGGGGGGAGGCAGAGATGGGGTCTCTCTCTCTCCCCCCCTACCCTGGCCAGTGAGGGGAGGGGAGGGGTAATTCCTGGCTGGTGGGGGAGAGGAGCTGGTGATGGGGGGGAGGCGCATGAGTGGCACTGGCAGCATTTCCACGTTGCGAGACACAGCAGCAGGCAGCCACGTTCTGTCTTGCCTGAAAAGCTTGGTGGGACGAGGGCGGCTGCAGTCACAGATCAGCTCCATGTAGGGGAGGAACCCATCTTAAAATGGTGGAATGGACGCTTCTCCGCCTGGAACTGGGAGCAAACATGGTGTGGGGGTAGAAGGTAGCTTTCAACCCTCAGCACCCGCTAATTGCCCCACATGTCAGCCTCTCTGGTAGCCTACTGATTTGGGGCGGGTGCCCAAGGAATGAAACTTGGCTGCAGATTTAGCAGTTGCCTGGAGGGGTTTTGTTGCTGGTTGGGGGAATCTAGTCATTAGAAATGACCACCGGCTTTGGGGATAGGGTTACCAGATGTCAGGCAAAAGGTGGATATGTCCTTCTTTTTACTTTCATGTCATCTGTCTGGCAGGCATTTTCAAAATACATGATTTTGTCTGGCTTTTTACTTACAGGGGTTAAAGTGTGCTGGATGCCCCAGAACAACCTATTTTTAGGAGGAGACATTCCAGGGCCCCCAAATAAGTTCAACAGAAGGATATTACATTAATACTATATTCTCTTTATGCATCCTCCAATGTCCTCCTTTCCGTACTTCCCTGTCCTCCTTTCCATGCTTTTATATCTGGTAACCCTATTTTGGGGTCATCTGACCCGTCCTTTCCAGCTTGCCCTGACTGAGCCATCTCTGTGCCCCTCTGTCTCTGTAAGTTTGCCCATCTTCGAAGCATCTGACAAAGTGGGATTTTCTTCCATGAAAGCTCATGCAAAAAATAAATCTTAGTCTTTAAGTGCCACATGTCTCCTTGTTTTTTTTAAGTGGCCACAGTCACAGTACTTTAGTAACTCCTTCAAAGTGTCTGATGAAGTAGGATTTTTCTCCCACAGAAGCTTATGCCATAAATAAATGTTAGTCTTTAAAAGTGATGCTGAACTCCTTCTTTACTACAGTGATCTATAATTGGTTAGAAAGAACAAGGATTAGAGAAAAGGAAAGAATGGGAAGAAATAGAGCAGAAAGCACCAGACGTGGATATAAAATAATAATCTATAATTAAAGCATACAGAGAAAGGGCCAGTAGAATCAGTTAAAAGGGACAGAGCTGGGTAAAGACTGTCTAATTCTAGGCCATGTCTGAAGTCCCCAACCCATAAATTATCAGCAAAACCCCTCACCTAATCCTACTCCACATCTTCACACTTCCCTTTCAACAGAAGAAGCTGGGATTGGGACACAGGCTTTTGGAATTTGCAGAGAAGGGATAACACTGAGGTAGACAAACAGCCTGGTTGTGGTTTTTCCCCAACTGCTTTCCTCACATAAGCCTGTGAAAAATGGCTATTGAAGACTAGTCTTCCAATCTAGCAGAATTTTATATCCATTTTTCTTTGATATAGATGACCAAGGGAAATGCAAATGCACACTGCTGTGCCCAAATCAATCTATTGTTTTCTCTGATTTCTACCCAGTTTTGCTACCTTAAACTCCTCTGCAGCTGTCTCTGTAGGAATGACTCTGTGACCTTTGTGTTCTCGAGACTCTCTGCACACTCTGCAGATGAGGGTCCGGTCTTCTTTGCAAAAGAGGCTGAAACATTCTCTATGTTTCTTGCACACTCCTTCCAGGTGTTTGGCTGCGTCAGCAACCTTTTCCAGATGCTTGTTAGGCCTCAGCTCATGCTCAGGGAATGATTTCTTTCTGCACTGGGGGCAAACGTCTGTGTCTGACGCCTTCCAGTAGTCAGTGATACAGGCATGGCAGAAATTGTGCCCACAGTCTAGGATCACTGGTTTTTTAAAAGGCCCCAGGCAAATTGAACAAACAAGCTCATCCTGCAGCTCTTCCACAGAGTTCAGAGTCGACATGGCTGCTGTGAAAAAGAAAAAATTTTACTTTCGCTTTCCACTGCAATATGTTTATCAAGAATCAGAACTAGCCACAGCCTTTCCTGGAGCATGGCCATGCAGCTGCTTACTTCCTGGTCTGTTGCTAGAGAATAGGCCAAAGGACAGCAGAGAGCTACATAGGGTTGTCACCCTGAGATGAAAAAAAACCCTTGGGACATCTGGGATGATACTGATCAGATTAGAAATGCCAAATAAATATATCATCCATCTAGTCCAGTCTTTCAACAGTTGTCAGTGAAAGATGGTTCAGAGGGAATGAACAGAACAGGGCAATCTCTGCCGAAGAGAGGCTCCTGGCTTGGGGAGCAGCAGGGCTTGGGGATCTTGCATAGAGCCTAGGCCCAGAACCACTCACTATCTGACAGCTGCACCAGCCAGAAAGGGATTCAGGTTATCAGTTCCTGGAGCAAGGACCTCAATGATCACACCCAGAGCGGCATCCCTGGATCCTAGGGCTATCTCAGCCTGTGCTTTGCCTCTGTGTAGGGTTACCAGACACCAAAGCACAGAAGGGAGGACAGGGAGCTCTGAAAAGGAGGACATGGAGAAAATGTAGTATTAATATAACTCTTATTACCATATTATGAAATGGGTAATGATTAATGAATGCAGCATTAAAACTGCACAATATCATGTGTTTTTAAGTTATTTTAAAATAAAGAAAATTACCCAAAATGTTTTTTTACTGAAAACTGGATTTTTCACTGATGTTTTTCATGACCCTTTCATTAATGTTCATGAGACTAAAGTTAAAAGACTAAATTTTCAAATATAAACTTGAAAAAGTACCTAAAAAAATTTAAAAAAAAAAGAAAAGAAAACCCAGTTAACTCATTTCTCATTTTCCACAGCAGCCCTATTTTACAGTTTAAAAAAAAGAAAAAGTCCTAAATTGTTTCTGTCCAGTTCAAACCTGCTCCTTTAGTGGTTTTATTCAATTGGTCCCTTAGTAATTTTATTTATGATAGACTTTATTTTCCTTCATTTTATTGGTATCCCTACTTCTCCTCCCGCCCAATTTAGCCATTTTGTAGGGAGCAAAGGCCAAAAATAGAAGTGTCTTTTACAGGTCTTGAACCCACAACCCAAAGATTAAAAAATCAGACTTCCTAGCCACACAGATACCTAGAGAACTATATGAATTTGGTATCTAGAATTAAGGGATACCTGAGCTCTGAGTGAGAAGTCCTAGTTTGTGCAGAACTGTGATCAGGCAGCGCATGCATGTGACCAGCTCTGATCTCCAGCCGCTGGGGGAAGATCCCCCAGTCCTCGATAATGTGGCTGTTAGAGGAGTTTTTAATATTCCATTCCCGATCAGTAAAAAGCTGGACAAAAGGAACTATTTTAAAAATGCCTGGAGGACTGAGGACATGAAGGCAAAAAGGAGGACATGTCCTCCTTTTGCTGGACGTCTGATAACCCTACCTCTATGGCACAGTGTGAACTAGCAGGTGTGAGGCCAGATTTTTGCAGGCCCCTCCTTAGCGCTTAAAGCCCCTGTATTAATCCAGCCCTGTCAGCCACTAGACCTTGGTGTGACAGAGTTCCCCAGAAAGCACTCTTAGGCCCCCTCTGTTCACAGCCAGTCAGAGCTCTGCTATGGTGGAGTCTTCTCCCATTCTGCCCGTGTCTGCATGCTACCCTGTAGCTAGCTCCTAAATTCAGGCTCAGAGCGGCCGACTCTTGCTCTGTCTGGTCTCCCCTGGAGGGAAGCAGTTCTTCCTTCCAGGAGGGTCCCGGCTGTCCCAATCAGAAGTGACACTCAGCCAGCGTAGAAGTTAGAGGGTATCTTAGCAATCCAGTTAACAAAGCAGCTGGGACAGTTGGTGTCAGATTCACCAGGAGGTATCATGGTAAACCACAGGATGACCAGGGTCCTGCCCACAGAGGTCCTGCCTCTTAGACCTCCATTTCCCTACTGCTCCCCCATCCTTTGTTCTCCTTCCTCAGGCTAGGGAGCTTCACCCCTTGGTCCAAACAGCCACAACCTGTGTGACTGGTGGGGGGGGGCAGGGGCAGGTAAAGTCTGCCTAAACTCTCCCCTGCCCCGTAATGGCTCTTCTGCCTATCACACGCCTATGTCCCACCACCAGAATACAGGAGCAGAAATGAAGAGTAGTGTTATCACCCATGATATCCTGTGTTAGCCGAAGAGGGGTTTCCCACTTCATCACATCTTGCAACAAAAACTATGTTAACTGTTCTCCAACAAATCATGTTCATCTATGTGTCAGAGAATTCTGTTTTTTTTTTTAAACCGATTTAAAATTTTTACTAAGCTATGTTATAAAGCAGGAGTGGCCAAACTTACGGAACTCCAGAGCCGCACAAGTTGATTATTAAACCTTTGAAAGCTGCACTGAGGCGTATAACCATGTATTTTTATCTGCGCCAAAATTACTAAGCTTAAAATTAATTGTGCACTTTAATTTTATCATAAAAATAAGGCAAATATTGGTCTTACTAATGTCAGATTCTAATTATTATTTAAGGGTACCATGAAACTAGACCTATACAGTAAATACTTAGCTGTCGCTAGATGTAGAACACTACAGGCTTGTGGCAAGTTTTTTTTAAATCAGTAACTTGTCAATGCAGTAGATAAAAGCTCTGATGGCCCGGGGTACCTAGCGCCAGCAATGCCTCTGCCAGCCACTCGTGCGCTCTGGCACATAGACACCTGATACTGAATGTATCCAAGCAGCGCTCAAAGAAGAACCAACAATTACATCTTTGAGCAATGAGTTCCAGTCTTCTGGCAGTTGCAGAAGAGGCCATCGTGACCCAGTACCTGAGGGTCTGCAACCCAGTCCTGCGCTCTGGCAGCTACAGAATTGTTTGAAAACCACTGACCTAGTCCAACTCCTGCTCAGATCAGGTCAAAGAGGACGATTTTATGATCTGCTCTTTGTTTTCTTTAGAAAAATGCTTTAGAAATCTCTTCAGTGACTTCACTTGCTTAAGCCTGTTTCTGACTGTAGGTGAAAATATTGTCTTTAGTCTAATCTGTACAAAGGTAGGAGTGCAATATCTTAATGACCGTATGTGCCCTTTTTCTTCTCTGTCTTTTATTTTCTCTTTCCCCGATGAAGGAGGACTCTGGGATCCAGCCAACAGACTCGGAGCAGGCAGGGAGGGCTCAGCTCCCCGGCTCCGGGAAGGGGAGTGGTGCTTGAACAACCGCGGAACAGAAAGTTAAAAGCAGTTATCTTCTTGCTTCGAGGCACCATGGCTGCAGCAAAGCCTGAACAAGATCTACACGAGGCTGTTATTTGCCCCATTTGCCTGGATTATTTTAAAGATCCGCAGCTTCTGAAGTGTGGGCACAATTTCTGCCGATCCTGCATCACGCAGAGGGAGGATAAACTCTGCCCCCAATGCACAAAACCTTTCCGGGAAGAGGAATTCCGGCCCAACAGGCAGCTGAGGAATGTAGCTGAAATAGCCAAAAAATTCCTCGACTCCAGAGAGACTAGAGCCTGTGAACAACACCAGGAGATTTTGAAACTCTTCTGTGAAGACGATGAAACCCTCATCTGCCTGGTCTGCAGAGAGGCCGGCACTCACCGGGAGCACAGGGTGGTTCCCATCGAGGAGGCTGCCCAGGATTACAAGGTGAGAACCGGGAATTTTGTTATTCCAGGTGCATCCCCTGCAGCCGGACACCCTGTAACAGTTGAGAACAGAGCTGGTTGAAAACGCTATAAAGCCTCTGAGGTGCAATAAGCCAGCTTCCTAAAATAACAAGGTAGAAGAGGAGGGGTTTATAGAGGGTTGGCATGTTTTTAAGGCCTGGTCTGGGCTCTAGGTACCGCTCTCCTGCATTGGCCTGTCACTTTGGGGTGTGCTCTGTTGATTTATTTCTTTACATTAGGAGGTTATAGGGGCAAATCCCCTGCTGGAGCTACAAGATGTGCTGATATAAAGGGGCCTCATGGTAGCAGAACTTGTTTCACTTGCCATACAGGAATCATTTACATACTTTCCTACAGCTGTAACCAGCTATTGGGGATGCGTTAGCTTTCTTTAATTGCATCAGCATGGTGTGCTTTTTGTGTACCCTGATAGCAAGGTTATCCTTTATATGGGGGAAAATCCATGCAGGAGGAAGGAAAGTCTGGAAGGTGCAGCTCACACAGCTTCCATTTAAACATTGCAAGGTGGCACTGGGGAGAAGCAGGATGTGCTTCTCATGCAGAATAGATAAGAGTGGGGGCTGTCCCCTGAGTCTTAATCAAGAGTTCCTGAAATCCAGGGGCAGGGGTAAAGGGCTGGATTAATCCAGGGCTGGGTTAAGACAGGAAGAGGCTCTAAACCAGGGGTCCGCAACCCCCAGCATCCATGCCAAAAGTGGCACGGGGGCTGAGCCTGAGTAGCATGCAGCACCACTCAGGCCCTCCCCTGCACTCACAGGCCCCTGCCTGCTGGCTGTGCTTCCCCTCTGAGGAGTGCGACCAGCAAGGACTAGGAAGCTGCGGTGTGCAGTTCCTGGCCCCTGCTGGACAGGGCTAGAGGGGAGCAGGGGCTGGGTTGGCCAGCTGGGAGCTGCCACTGCTGGGAGTGGGTGCAGGTCCCAAAGCCAATCTCCAGAGAGGAGGGGGTGGGAGGCAGCATGGCTGGGGCAGGGGGTAGTGATACGGGCCCCGTGCTGCCTCCTGTCCCCTCCCCACTGCTCTGGCACAGCTGAAAGCAGTGCACATGTTGGGGGGAGATGGGGGAGTGGAGACCAGGAGCACTGCACTGGGTGCCGCTTTTGGCCGGTTTGCCCAGTTCCTGGCATGGGGAGGGCAGCAGTGTAGACCCTGTGCTGCCCTGCTTGGCAGGACACTGTGGGGCCCCCAAAACTGCATGGCCCAAGGTGATTGCCCTTCTCGCCACACCCCTGGGGACAGCCTGGGGGGGGTGCCTGGCAGCCCGGGGGCTGACCCCCAGAGACCACCTGCCTGGCTGCAAACCAGAGTCCTGCCCCCCCCCACTTTTGGCCCTGCCCCCAGCACCTACTGAGGGTGAGGTGGGCAGGGCTGGCATGGTGCCAACCCCTGCTCTAAACTCTGGCAAGATTCAGAGGCACCATAGCATATAAGGAGAAAAAGTGTATTGCATTATAACAGCAAGGACAATGCAGTCCTGGAAGGGACATTGATGGAACTGGGTGCAGATCAGGAGGGGGAGGTCAAGGTTCAGAACTCTGGTGGTGGATTTTAGATGAAAAGTTATTTAAGCCACAGCCATTTCAGTTATTATAAATCTTCTTAGTTATCTTCAGCATATTTAGAGGCCCCTTGTTATGTGAGGCACTAAGCCGTGTCTTTCTTGGCTTGTGTCTAAATCTAGCACTGAAGGTAACTGTATTTTCAAAATGAAGCTCTAAGGCTCTTTCTAGTGCTACGCTTGTGACTGGTTGTGATACTGGAGAATCAGGGCTATGGCAGCAGGAGGACGAGAGAATTATGTCCACTCTATATCATATTTCCCCCCTCAGTTAAGCAATACCTCTCTTTTGCCCTCTCTTCCCTCTCAACTGTAAAACCCCAAGCCACATTAAAGTTATTTTTCTTTCAGGACATCTTGAAAAATATACTACTGTAAATTGTTCACTCTGGGTATCTCCACACTTACAATTTAATTTCTATTAAATTAATGCATGGCTCCACTGGCTTTCATTAATTCAAACTAAGGAATTCCTTAGTTCAAATTAATAAAAGCTTGCTGTGAAGTTATAAAGCCTGGCTTAACTTCAAAGTAAGGGTTAATTCAAACTCATTAATTCAAATTCACCTGGTGTAGCCGTGTTAATTCGAACTGACCGTTCAAATTCGAATGAACGCTTTTTGACTTTCCTCTTGGGGTGCCTTCATCTTTTTATATACTAGGTGGGGGCATGGCCTTTCTTGGGAGCTGTCTTGCCACACCTCCCATGGTGCCCCTCTCCTAATTTGAACTAACAAGTCCTGTCCATGGATGTGCTAGTTTGAACTGGGTTTCTAGTTTGGCCATGTTAGTTCAAATTAACTTAATTTGAACTAATCATTATTAGTTCAAATTAATTAATTGTTAATTCAAACTCTTCTTCTAAGTGTAGACATAGCCTGCGAGACTGTGTAGCCCAGATCATGGGTAAAGCTCCCTGAGTTTTTCAAAGGCTGCCCTTTAAGCTTGCATTTGCCAAGGCTTGCAGCAGCGTTGTGTTCCAGACCTCTGGTAGTAGATGCAGATAGGTGACTGGTAGCTTGGATGGAGAGGCAGAGATGGGCAGGCATTAAACCGCAGGCCAGCTTGTCCTGTGCTCAGACAGAGGGGGACCTAGAACACAACTTTTGAAAAGGGTTAGAGGTATCCTAGGAGGCAGCAACAGACTTAGCAGCAGCAACAGAAGACAAGATTTATCTCTGAAGGGGGAGAAGGTGTGAGTCCACATGAGCTTGTTAGTAAATGTAGCTAACCATGCTGTGAGCCAAATCAAGAGTGGCTACAAGATCGCAAAGGGCATCTGTGCTTTGGATTCTTCCCTCTGCATTTGGATCTACATAAAAATGTTGTCACAAAACCAAGCTAGAACTGGGTGGCTCTTGCAGGCAGTAATGTTTGCGCCTCTCACACCTGAAACTATGGTTTGCTGTTTAGTGGTTGGGCAAGGGAGTCTGTGATGGAAATAGACTCACCTGTACTTACAAGAGTTATGTATGGCAAGTCCCCTAATCCATGCTTGTAAATGGGGTCTCAGGAGGTTTACATCTGTCTCCAGAGCACTGACAGGCAAGCGAGGGGGGTGGGCTTGAACCCTAGTGGGTCGTAGAATCCAAAAGCCTTGCCATTTCTTCCCAGCTCAGCTGGGAGAAGGGTTTAGCAGCTGCCTGTGACACCAGCTGAAGTGGCATCAATTGGGGCTGGTTACCTGGAGCTGTCTGGCTTTGGCATGCGGCTGCTCAGTGTCCAGTTTCTTCACACACAAAACATTAAACATTAAGAAGCAGGGAAAGGGAGGGCAGTGGGGGCAGGACCTGCGCCAAACTGAAAAGGCAGCAAAGGAAAGGATTAGTGAAGCCTGGAAAAACTCTAATCAGGAACAATGTTGCCTCTAAGCTGATGATGCTACTGAGCAAGTTATGGATTCACTCGGAGAGCTGACAGGCAGCGGGAAGGGGGAACTGGCAGGGAACTTGCTCAACTGCATCTATAACTTGCTTAGCTATATCATCAATGTAGAGGGGATGTGGTATTGCTACCCCAAAGAAAGGGTCTGGGTCTGGGCTTGGGCCTCACCCCCTGCAGTGCAGGCCCTGCTCCCTGGGCTCAGCCTGGCTCCCACATCCCTGTCTGGGGCCTGGATTGGGCTCCTGCTGCTGCTGGCTGGCTGCCAGGCCCTGACCCAGGGACCAAATCCTGCCCAGGTGACGGTCACTGTACAGAATCGGGGCTGGTGCCAGATTGTGCTGGCGGTGGTGGCATGACCCTAGGTCCCCATCTGGGGCCAGGAGAAGAGCTGGATTGTATCACTGCTGGTGGCCTGGCCCCCAGGTCCCTGTCTCTGTTTGGAGCCAATGCCAGATCCTACCAGTGGTGACCAGACTCAGGGTACTGGCGCTGGGACTTGGGGCTTGTGCCCAGCACCAGCAACACCACTGGCCTATCGTGCACCTGTGGTAAAATTTGGTGACAGTCGATGGGTGATATGCACAGTTGCACAGAGTAGCTCACATATTTCTTGTGCAAGTCCTAAATTTAAATTAGCATGATGTCCCTTATGATTCACTGATGGGAAATGGTCTCCTGTCATCCCAGGATTTATTTTTTTCAAAGGGTGGATTTCTTAAGGGTTTACATCCACTCAGTTGATCCCAAAGAATCAATCTGGTGGTGCTGAATATGTCACCATAAGTGAAGACATACTCTCAGAAATGTCAAGGCCGGTATGATACAGAAGAATGCACTGGCTTGCATGACAATGTGGTTGCTGTGACTGCTCAGAAAATTCATAGGGAGCACATGCAGCAGCGTGTGTACATGGGCCCTGGGGAAGTGAAGCCTCAGTCAAGGCCCTTTCCTTATCTCAGGACCATCTTTGGGGGCTGGATGAGTGGGGCGATTGCCCCTGGCTGGGCAGTTCTGCACGCCCTGCACTGTCCTGCTCTGGGCAGTGAGGGGCCGACCACACTACTCCTCCCCTGACATGGCCACACTGTCCTCACCACGCTGCCTTCTGCATGAAGCCAAAGGCAGTGGGGCAAGGGCAGGAGAGCAGAACCTGGCCTCTGCTCTGGCCCAGCCCTCCCTGTCCCCAGGTTGGGAGACAGCCAGCCCAGAGGCCAGGCTCTGCTCTCTTGCCCCTCCCCTGTAAACAATAACTGGAGTGAAGATAATTATATTGACTGCATAGTTATTAATATTCAATGCTTGGGTGTTAATGTAACCAAAAAAGGGTCTCTGGGAAGTTGTCATGAATGTTATGTTTTTACATATTCTCAAGCATAAGAGGCTTGTAATCCCCTCTCCCCCTTGCTCACTCCAATAAGCATGCTACATTCCACCCAGGCCACCTCTGGCCCAACCTGTTTGCTTCTTCTAACATACCTCTTCTGTAATTCACAAAACTCCTGCAAATCTCTACTAGTGTCTAAACTTCTGTGGCGTCCCCATTTTTGCAGTAAATAGTTCCCTCAGCTCCTGTGTTTCTGCCTGAGGGATCAGGACACCTAGAGTGAGACAGCCATGGTACACATGGCCAGTCCTCCACCTAAGCCCCAGAGTGATTCATGTTCTGGGGAAGGACCGCATTGTGCCTCCTAACTTACCTGTGGGACCCAATCTGTTTGGTAGCAGGCTCTGAGCTGGCCTACTCCATCAGGACTCTCAGGCTATGTCTACATCTGCTTTTTTAGTTTGGACTTGCTAGTCCAAACTAAAAAAGTATGAGGTTAGTCTGAACTAGCCGTATGTCCTAGTTCAAACTAACCTTTTAGTTTAACCTAAAAAGTGTGACTAGTTTGAACTGATGGCATAGTTTGAACTTTTTAAGTTTGAACTAGCCATTAGTCCGTGTCTACATAGCACCTGGTTTGAACTAAATTTCAAACTAAGCACTTAGTCTGGACTAACCAACCAAACTTACTAGTTCAGACTAGGCAAAGCCTAGTGTAGGTCTGGACCAAATTAGTCTAGTCTGGTTTAATTGGCTAGTGTAGACAGAACTTCTGGGGAGTGCATAAAGAGGAGGTCTGCCCTCTTTTGTAATGTCTAGTCCACAGCGGTTCTCACTTGGAAATGGGACACCAGTGGTTCAAATTCCCCCTTCACCTTAGGAGGAGAGGGGATTTGAACAGGGATATGCAACCTCTCGGATGTTCTGAGGTAGGGCTCCCTCCATCTTTCCTGAGGAAGCTGTTCCACTGGAAAGAAATATTTAATCAGTTCGTCCAGAGAAAGTCCACAAGTGTGAGAATGGTTCTCTAGCCGGGGTGTTAGAGCAGTTCCCCCATCTTATCATGTGTTTCATATTCCAAATACAAATTAAAAGGGGGAAGAACTTCCAAAAACACAAGAACTAACCCAGTTTTTCTCTCATTAGAATGAGATTCAGTGGCATTATGTGAAGGATTGGAAGGAAGAGAAAGAAAAGATTCTATCATTCAAACTGAGTGGGGAAAAGGAAAGCCAGGAATTACAGGTAGGTGGCTGTGATTACTCAGAAGCAAGCGCGTTCACTCACATTATCAATATGATGCTGAGTCAAACATAAGAAGAATAGTGAGCAACATGGTCCCTTTCCTGAAAGGCTACAACTTATTTATTCCCATGTTCTGGCTTAACTGAATGTAAGCTGGAAAATGGAGCATTAAAGTTATTTTTAATAATTCAAATGCTTCCATTCCATTGAGAAAGTGAATGTAATTTTAGTTAAGGGTAATTTCTTCTTTAGTCTTTCAACTTGAGTTGCTTGAAATTTTCCAACCAAAAAATATCTTGAAGAAAATTTTTTCCTATGGGAAAATATCATTTGGGAAAAAATTCAGAATGAACAAAAACATTTGTTTTCATTTCAATCTGAAGGTTTGATTTTGGTTTTAAAAAGCTAAAAAAATTTCAGTTTCAGATTCCCCCCCCCCCTTATCTATATGTTTCCCAGTTTAATCCTTTTTGCCACACAGTACAATAAAATGAAAAATTTCCAGGCTTTTTCCCCAAATTTTTCCTTTTCATCACTTTTTCTAAAATCGGAGAAGTTTGGAAGAGTTACATAGAGAAGGGAATAATAGGAACAAATAGTATGGAGAGAGGTGGAAATGGACCTTATTTTATTGCATTTTAGGAAAAAAAGCGAAATGAAATGTGAATTTTTTCCCAAGAGTTCTTTCAAGGTATTTTTCAAACATATTAAAAGTTGTCCCATTCTGAACAATGAAAAATGTAAACAATTCTGATATTTCCAAATGTTTTGTGAATTCTTCCCTCCGTTTTTTGGCCTGCTTTACTGTCAACTGAGATCCAAAAGAGGACAGTGAGGGGCAGCTGCTGCGGAAATCTGCTGCCCAGGAGAAGGCTAGTCGCTAAAGGCCTAATCAAACCCTACTGAAGTCATTGGAAAGACTCCTGTTGTTTTCAGTTGTTGGGGGAGAGTGGGTGCAGGGGGCATGATCCCCACACTGCAAGAAGGAGTCTCGACTGAGAGGCAAGAGACCAAACCACAATTTGTTGTACTAGCCACTTTTTATATGACTTTTACTAGGATAAATAAAATTACAGAAAAAATAATAAGAAAAAGGTTAAATATGAGGTTAATATTATCTAATTACTAATATTCCTATTACAAAACTTAAAACTTGCAATTCTTATTAAATTACACATCAAAACTCATACACACTGCAGTTTTAGAACTCTATTTCTTAAAGGCATTTAAAAATCTTCTAAGTACAAATTAATTGCCCAATAAACAGAAAATAGAGCACAAATATCACTATGGCTATGTTCACACACAGAGGGCTTGTTTCGAAACAAGACGTTTCGAAACAAGCTGTTTCGAAATAGAGTTATTTCGAAACACCTTATTTCGAAAGACAAAAACAGTGTCTTCGAAATAAGGGAGTGAAATAGCATGTCCACAGTGTGGACATGCTATTTCACTTGGGGAGGCGGCTGCAGGCACCTGCGGGGTGAAGCGCAGCCAGGAGCCTCACCCCACGGGTGTCTGCAGGGAGCTGCAGGCACCCGCGGGGTGAAGTGCAGCCGCGCACCTCACCCTGCCGGCTTTAAAGCCTGGGCTGCCTCAAAACGCTGCTGCAGGGTTGGGGGCTGAGCGGGGCGCCCCCGACCCTGTGGCAGCGTTTCGAGGCAGCCCGGGCTTTAAAGCCGGTGGGGTGAGGTGCGCGTCTGCGCTTCACCCCGCGGGTGCCTGCAGCCCCCCTCGGCTGGCCAGAGGACACCCCTCAGCACCCTGGCCAGGGTGCTGAGGGTTCCCTGGCCAGGGTGCTGAGGGGGTAGCCCTTCCTCCCAGGGTGCTGAGCACCCTGGGAAGAAGGTCAAATGTTGTTTCAGAACACTTTGTTCCGAAACAACATGTCTGCACAGGGCTGTTTCGAAATGAAACCAGATTTTAGCTGCTTCAAAAGAATGGCAGCCATTTCGAAACAAGAGGTTTGCTTGTTTCGAAATGGCCGTGCGTCGTGTGGCCATGGCATTTCTTATTTTGAAACAACCTCGTTGTTTCGAAATAAGAATGCTGTGTGAACACACCCTATAACGTTTATCCCAATTCTTGTGCCTAACCCTGAATTAAACCCCCCAGTTCCAATCCTGATTGATATAATTTAACAGAGTGGGGTTTATAAGAGACAGAGATAGAACACCACAATCTGTAGGCAAAAAGAGCTTTGCTATTTACCACATACACACACTGAAACATCACACTAAAACATCATACATAGCCCAGGACAGCATGAACACCTTGCTTCTCCCCCTGGCTCTCCAGACACCATGGATCACTGTCCAATGAGGCTAGCCATGGGCTGTTTGCGGCTAGGAGTTACAAGGGTCAGCTGGGTTGCCTGGCGGGGAACACAAGTGGATTTATTCTTTCATCACACTCTTTCACACTGCTGTTTCTTAATTTGATTGTGGAACACTATTTTGATTCTGATTTGTGTTCAGAGCAATAATACACATGTACACATTCTCAAAAAACATTTCCCAATTTAAATCCCAAATTTGACTAGATTATATTTACCATATTTGGATGTTATCTCCGGAGTGACAGACAGCAGACCTGTTTCTTTAAGAGAAAGATAGCAAAATGTGATAGAACAACCCAGTGTTAAGACAGCTCTGGCTGCGGACCAACAGGACAGCCTTCGGGCTCCTATCTGTTGCCTCCAACTCAGCAGCCCACCGGTCTGGTGTCTACCAACTGCAAGCTCCATGCACTTGGCTGGACTGGTGTTAAAGTGGCTCGACCGAGGGCACACAGGACAGCCTTCGGGCTCCTATCTGTGGCCTTAGAAATCAGAGCCCACCGCGACCAGCTGCAGTGGCTGAACACCCCCTGCCACCCCCTTTGGATGTGGGCTCTGGCCCTCTACTCCAGGGTGAGCAGGTGAAAATTGGAAACTTAGTAAAAGAATTTAAAAAGAAAAAAGAAAAAGATTACCAAGGGAGTCTGCATTTTTTTTGGCAATCAGTCAAGGGGTGATAACGCCCGTGGCTAGAGGTGGGGAAAGAGGCCTGGGGGGTGGCCAGGTTCCCCGGCAACACGACAGGCTACCAACCTATCGTCTCTCCAACTTGCCTGTTCCAAGACCCCAGCTTTATGCCCTGGAGTCCTGAAAATTAGCATATTGCTTGTAGTCATAGAAACTTACTGACACTGGTCTGGTCAGTAGAGGAACTCATAAGTCTTTCAGCTGTAACTCATAAGTTTTACAGCTGTAAGGTATCGTTTATTTTATCAGTTTCTTCAGGTCTGGTCCCACTTACTGACAATAATTCTTCTTGACGGCTGTTATTCCCCGCTATCAAGAGATAACACCATCTAATTGTAGAGGCTTAACAGGCCACATTCCATAAGACAAGCTGAAGTTTGGCCACAGCAAAAGAAAACACAAAGAGGGGTCGAAAAATCCACCTCTCACATCAATGAGCTGTGGAATAGCCACTTAGTGATATTACTTTATTGCCATGAAGATCTGAATACTATCTATTTGAATTCTAAATACTATCTTAGTTTCTTTCCTTTGCCTCTGTGTGTAGCCAGACAGACTGTCTGTCCATGGATATCTCCACCCAGACCCTGGTGTGGATTTGCAGGGACTGTGGCCTTCATTTTCCTGCCACTGATGATCAGGCTAAGGAGATGAGCCTATGCGATAGGTGCCTTCTGGTGGCATCTCTTCGGAAACAGGTAGGAGAGTTACAGGAGGAGGTGTCATGACTCAGGGGTATCTATGCCCTGGAAAAGTTCCTTGACAGTGTCCACGATGAGACCTGCAAGGAGGAGGTCCCTATCCCAATGCCAAGGGCTACTGCCACAGCTCTGGAAACGGATGGGATGCCTATGGCAGAGGAAGGACACTGGCAGCTGGTCACCTCTGGCAGTAGACAGTGTTCCACGCCTGCTCACATCCCACCATCCATTGTGGTGAGGAACCGTTATGCGGTGCTGGACACACTAAAGGAGGTAGAGGAGATGCCATCCACCCCAAAGGCTGGGCAGATCACAGCCACCTCACCTAAGAGGAAACGTAGGGTTGTGGTGATTGGGGACTCGCTGCTGAGAGGAACAGAGGCACCCATCTGTCGCCCTGACAAGGCCTCTAGAGAGGTATGCTGCCTGCCAGGTGCCCGTATCCGTGATGTAACGGAGGGGTTGTCTAAAATCATCCGCCCCTCAGACTACTACCCCATGCTTCTTATCCATGTGGGTACCAATGATACTGCGAGAGGTTATCCTCAGCAGATCAAAGGTGACTTCAGGGCTCTGGGAGTGAGGGTGAAGGAGTTTGGAACACAGGTGGTGTTCTCCTCGATCCTTCCAGTCAAGGCTAGAGGCCTGAGGAGAGACAGATGCATCCTAGAGGTGAATGCCTGGCAGCAAAGATGGTGTGGTCAGGAGGGATTTGGCTTCCTTGACCATGGAGTCCTGTTTCAGGACAGAGGATTGATAGGCGGAGATGGCCTTCACCTGTCCAGGAAGGGGAAGAGCGTGTTTGGGCACAGACTGGCTGCCCTAGTGAGGAGGGCTTTAAACTAGGTTCAACGGGGGAAGGAGACCAAAGCCCACAGGTAAATAACAATGTGGGTGATCTGGGGGAAGGGATGGAACTTGGGGGGGCCGGCGCCCCCATCATGGGGGGGGAATCAAATAAATGTCTTAAGTGCTCTACTGAACCCCCAATATGTGAGGAGAATGGGGGAGGAGAACTCCAAGAAAAAAAGCGAGGAAGTTTATGTAATAGAATTGGAAATCAAAATGACAAAGTAGGGCAATCGACGGGGTATCTTAGGTGCCTATACACTAATGCGAGGAGCCTGGGAAAAAAGCAAGAAAAATTGGTAATACTAGCACAGACAAGGAACTATGATATTATAGGAATAACGGAGACGTGGTGGGATAGTCTGCACAACTGGAGCTCTGCCATGGATGGGTATAAACTGTTCAGGAAAGACAGGCAGGGAAGAAGAGGGGGAGGAGTAGCATTATATGTGAAAGAGCTCTATGACTGCTTAGAGCTCCATTATGGAAGTGGAAGCGTGCCAGTAGAAAGTCTGTGGATTACATTGGGAGGGGAAAGCAACAAGGGGGATGTTGTGGTGGGTGTCTGTTATAGACCACCAGACCAGAAGCAGGAGGTGGCCGAGGTGTTCTATGGACAACTAGTGGAAGCTTCTAGATCACAGGCCCTGGTACTGATGGGGGACTTCAATTACCCTGACATTTGCTGGGAGGCCAATACAGCAGTGCATGGGCAATCCAGGAAGTTTTTAGAGAATGTTGGGGACAACTTTCTAGTACAAATGCTAGAGGAACCAACTAGAGACCTTGCACCGCTTGACTTGCTGCTCACAAACAGGAAAGAATTGATCAGGGACGTAGAGGTAAATGACAAGCTAGGCAGTAGCGACCATGACATGGTTGAGTTCAGGATCTTGATTAGAGGAAGGAAGGAAAGAAGCAAAATAAAAACCCTGGACTTCAAAAAAGCAGATTTTGGCTCCCTCAGGGAACTGATGGGCAAGATTCCTTGGGCTGCTAATCTGAAGGGGAAAGGAGTCCAAGAGAGTTGGTTATATTTTAAAGAAACCCTGCTAAGGGCACAGGAAGTTGCCATTCCAATTAGGAGAAAGAACAAACATGTGAGGCAGCCAGAATGGCTTAGCAGAGAACTCTGCTCTGAGCTTAAACATAAAAAGGAAGCTTACAGGAAGTGGCAGCTTGGTCAGATGACCAAGGAGGCATATAAAGATATTGCTAGGGACTGCAGGGATAAAATCAGAAAGGCCAAAGGACAAATGGAGTTGCGGCTAGTGAGGGATGTAAAAGATAACAAGAAGGGGTTCTACAAGTATGTTAATAACAAGAAGAGGATGAGGGATGGTGTAGGCCCCTTGCTGAATAGGGCAGGCATCCTTGTGACAGAGGATGAGGAAAAAGCTGAAGTGCTCAGTGCATTTTTTGCTTCAGTTTTCACAGGCAGGGTCAGCTCCCAGCCCACTACCATGGGTGTGGCAGATGGGAGAGAAGAAGACAGGCCCTTGGTGACGGAAGGTCAGGTTAGGGACTGCTTAAAGAAGCTGGATGTGCACAAGTCCATGGGGCCGGACGAACTGCATCCAAGGGTGCTAAGGGAATTGGCTGATGAGATAGCAGCACCACTGGCCGTTATCTTTCAAAACTCGTGGAGAACAGGGGAGGTGCCAGAGGATTGGAAAAAAGCAAATGTAGTGCCTATTTTCAAGACAGGGAAAAAGGAGGATCCAGGGAATTACAGACCTGTCAGCCTCACCTCAATCCCTGGAAAAATTATGGAGCAGATTCTCAAAGAATCCATCCTCAAACACTTAGAGGAAAATAAAGTGATCAGGAACAGTCAGCGTGGATTTACCAAGGGTAAATCATGCCTGACCAATCTCATCTCCTTCTATGATCAGATGACTGGTTATCTGGATGCAGGAAGAACCGTTGATGTCATATACCTTGATTTTAGCAAGGCTTTTGATACAGTTTCCCACAGCATTCTCATTGGCAAATTAAGGAAGTATGGGTTGGATAGGTGAACTGTAAGGTGGACAGAAAACTGGCTAGATCAACGGTTTCAGCGTGTAGGAATCAATGGTTCCATGTCTAGCTGGCAACCAGTCATGAGTGGTGTGCCCCAGGGGTCGGTCCTGGGGCCGGTTCTGTTCAACATTTTCATCAATGATCTGGATGATGGAATAGACTGCACTCTCAGTAAGTTTGCGGATGACACCAAGCTGGGGGGACCAGTAGACACATTGGAGGGCAAGGACAGGATTCAGGGAGACCTAGATAAATTGGAAGAGTGGGCCAATAGAAATCTTATGAGCTTCAATAAGGACAAGTGTAAAATCCTTCACATGGGACGAAAAAACCCCATGCACCGCTAGAGGCTGGGAAACATTCAGCTAAGTAGCAGCTGTGTAGAAAAGGACCTGGGGGTCATGGTGGATGGGAAGCTGGATATGAGTCAGCAGTGTGCTCTTGCTGCCAAAAAGGCCAATGGCATACTGGGCTGCATCAAAAGAAGTATCATCAGCAGATCAAGGGATGTGATCATTCCCCTCTATTCTGCACTGGTGAGGCCACATCTAGAATACTGTGTTCAGTTTTGGGCTCCCCACTACAAAAAGGACAGGGACACACTAAAGAGAGTCCAGCGGAGGGCAACCAAAATGATTAAAGGGCTGGAGCACAAGCCCTATGAGGAAAGACTGAAAGCATTAGGCTTATTTAGTTTGCAGAAGAGAAGATTGAGGGGGGATTTGATAGCAACCTTCAACTACTTGAAGGGATGCTCTAAGGAAGAAGGAGCTCGACTGTTCTCGGTAATAACAGAGGACAGAACGAGGACTATTGGTCTCAAATTGCAGTTAGGGAGGTCGAGGCTGGATATTAGAAAAAACTTTTTTACTAGACGAGTGGTGAAGCGTTGGAATGAGCTGCCGAGGGAGGTGGTGGAATCTCCATCTTTGGAGGTGTTTAAGGCCCGGCTGGACAAAACCATGACTGGGATGGTTTAGTGGGAGTGGTCCTGCCTCTGGCAGGGGGTTGGACTAGATGACCTATGAGGTCCCTTCCAACCCTATGATTCTATGATTCTTGCTCGTATGGTATCTGGTGCTAGAAACAGGATGAGTTGGTGAGCTTCTGTCCAGTCTCTTTTCCAAGTTCCTTGCAAACTCAGATGTGCACATACAAATAAGTATCTTGCCAGTAACCTCATTTGTGCTCAGAATCCCTGGGTGGATTAAAATGAGAGATTAATAGTGTGACAGTGCATGTATCCTACACTGGGTATTCAGAATTCAAAGGAACTGTTGGGGTTCTAATTTTCCAGCTTGTTCAGAAACATGGCCTTATACATTTGCAGTCTGTGGAGAGCATCTGTTACTCAGTTCAAACCTAATGGTTCTTAGTTTGAGTTCTACTGTATGCTCCCCAGAAGTAATCCTTGTCCATTCAGTTCTGAATCCCACACCTCCAGTCCATGTTGTTATCAGAAGGAGCTGGTTTTCTAGAAGCCACTGCCAACAGACTATCTTAATAAAGAAAAATAAATTCATATTCTAAACATCAGCTAGAATCTAGAAGGTTTATTGGAAAAGATCAAAAGGGATAGCTGTGTTAGTCTACTCCAGTAAAAAAAGAACAAGGAGTTGTGTGGCACTTTAAGACTAACAGATTTATTTTTTGCATCAGCTTTTGTGGGAGAAGATCCCACTTCCTGATGCCTACTGAACAAAGAGCAAGGGTTCTCAAAGTTTTTTTTGCTGTGACCCCCTGTGACAGGGCAGCCCCGCCCTGCACTCAAGCAGGCCTATATGCCTGGAAGGGAAGGGTAGCCCCGCCCCTCAGGCCCTGCTGGGCATGCTCAAACAGCTGCCCAGGTATAAAAGCCTGCAGTTCCCCTCAGTTGGGGGAAAGGCCAGTGAAGGGAGCAGATGTATGTTGGAGGCTCCTACCCAGGCTCTGGCTCAACTCCTGCCTTAAGGAAGCAGCCTCCTAGGACGCTAGAGACGCCGACTGCGGAAAGCCTTGCTGACCAGGGCGTCCCCAGCCGTGAGGATACCAAGACCCAGGTAGGAAGGTAGCCCAGGGCAGGGTGCAATGGGGTGAACCTTCGTGTGGTCAGGGTCTCGGTCGGCGCGTTGCGGCCTGGATCCCCGCCGACTGGGCCGAGACTCCCGTTAACCCCAGGGCCCTGGGCTGGGGTTCAGTGGAATGGGAGGGCCTGAACCCCCCTACCTGGGCCTATGCCCCTCAGGGCGCCCAGCCGAGGCTTGGACTCATTGACTCCGGCCAGTGGGCCGCGCCGCCCTGACGTGAAGGGCTTGGACTCATTGACTCCGGCCAGTGGGTCGCACTGCCCTGACGTGAAGGGCTTGGACTCATTGACTCCGGCCAGTGGGCCGCACTGCCCTGATGTGAAGGGCTTGGACTTATTGACTCTGGCCAGTAGGCCGCACCACCCTACACGCAAAGGCCCCTGGGAACATTGCCTATAACCATTAGGTCACTTTGCCTTGAACCGGGAGGCCGGGATTGTGGCTCAGACCGGGAGCTCCCCCCCCATTTGAGCATGCAGAGCTAGCGCACTCCGCGACACGTGGTGGGGAATGTGGGCAGACGATCGGACCCTGAAGCAGGGGTCGTAGAAAAGGGGTTATACCTCGCCCGTGACGTTTGTCGTGTTTGGTTCGGTTTTTTTGCTTGAATTTTTTTTTCTCTCCCTCTTGATGGGGCAATGGACACGGAGAAGGTCCTGAAATGGCTGTTGGAAAGCCAACAGCAACAACAGCAGCAGCAGTATGCGCAACTGCTCCAGCAGATGGCCACCCAACAACAAACGCAAGCATCCCGGCAACAAGATCAGTTGCAGCAGTTTATGAGGGAGTTAGCCGCCCAACAACAGGCTCACCAGGAGCAGCTGGTCCAGCAAATGGGATCGACGTTGAAAACACCTGCCCCCAGGGACCCCGGGGTCGGGGCTTCGGTGACAGGGGTAGGCCAGGTCAACCTGCCCTTGCGACTGACGAAGATGGTCCCGGGAGATGATCCAGAGGCCTTCTTAGTAACCTTTGAGCGGGTGGCCACTGCAGCACAGTGGGCCCCCGAACACTGGGCTACCTTGTTAGCGCCGTATCTGACGGGACTGGCACAGTTAGCCTATCGAAACCTGGACCTCTGGGATGCCCTAGTATACGATAAGGTCAAGGAGGCGATCCTGGACCAGACAGGGGTGGATACCAAGGCCTACCGCCGGTGTTTGCGGGGCACCAGATACCCGGCCGACACCCGCCCCCGGACCATGGCTCAGAGGATTAAAGAAGATTGCTGGCGGTGGTTGGAGCCAGAGAGACGGTCGGGACCGGAGGTGGCGGAACTGGTGGCCCTCAAACAATTCATATGAGAGCTCCCCTCTGGGTCGAAGGAGTGGGTACAGCGGCATCGCCCTAAAACCCTGGCAGAGGCGGTCTTACTGGCGGAGGATTATATGGCCGCCGAGACGCTGGGACCCCGCCTACGGAGACCACCCGATACCCAAAAAAAGGGAAAGTAAAAGAGGACCAGGCTCGCCCCAAGCCAAAACAGGGGAACCATCCTGGCCCCCTTCGGTTCCCCTCAGCCGGAGTCCCCCGAAACCTGTAGGTGGATCCCAGAGGCCCCAAGGGAAAGTGGCGGGAAGCTGCCGGAGGGAGGTGATCCCCCCTGCCGGAGGGGACCAACGAGGGACTGATCAGAACCATTGTTGGGAGTGCGGAGAAGAAGGCCACTACCGACGAGAGTGCCGCTACATGGAGTGTGAATATGCACAGGTGGGCGTGGTAGGTCATCGGGCCAGAAAACGAACCGCCCCGAAACTGGTGATACCAGTGAGCGTTGAGCATACACAAGACCTTGCCCTTATAGGCTTGGGGTGCAGCCAGATGCTCATCCGGGAGGGACTGATACCGGGCCTAGATGTGTCTGGTCCAACCATCCAACTTCAGTGCGTCCACGGGGATACCCGCCCCTATCCAACTGCCCGAGTGCGACTGGGGGTTGGACAACAGAAGGCGTGACTCCAGGTGGGTGTGGTCCCGGGGTTAGTGTACCCGGTGGTGTTGGGCCGGGACTGGCCGAAGTTCGATACAGTTCTGAGAAGGGAGGGCCTAAACCCCTCAGGCATGCCCACAGTGAACCACCGAGACATAGGTTTGCTGGGGCGCCAGGGGCATGCAGAGCTGGATTCAGAGGTGTCAGGACCCGCGGACGAGTCCCAGAGCCTTAGCAAGCCCCCCGGGGCGACCCTGAAGCAAACACAGGGCGAGCTGGAGCAAGATGGGGACTTCCTCCAAGATCAGCGAGAAGACCCCACGTTGAAACACGCCTGGGAGCAGGCCACCAATCCAGACTTGGAACCATCCAGTGACCAGCCCTGGCCTAAGGGGCCCCACTTTGAGTTCCGGGGGGATTGGTTATACCGGGTGATACACGAACCCCAGATCCTGGAAGTTATCTATCAACTTCTGGTACCCTGGCATCTGCGGCGAGACATCCTGCACTTAGCCCACGATATCCCCTGGGCCGGGCATTTGGGGCGGGAAAAGACCCTCCAAAGGGTGGGTCAGCGGTTTTATGGGCCGGGACTCCATAGGGAGGTGAGGGACTTTTGTGCATCCTGCCCAGAATGTCAAAGGACTGGGCCCGCGGGGGTACCACGGGCACCCCTCGTCCCGATGCCGGTCGTGGGGATCCCCTTCGAACGCATGGGTATGGACCTGGTGGGTCCGCTGGAGCAAAGCCAGACGAAAAACCACTATATTTTAGTTATGGTAGATTATGCTACTAGGTACCCAGAGGCCGTACCCCTCTGAACAGCGACTGCGGCAAATATCGCTAATGAATTGTTGAAAGTCTTTTCTAGGGTGGGGATCCCGAAAGAAATACTAACTGACCAGGGTACGGACGTCTCCTCAAGGCTAATCGGTGAGCTGTCGCCTGATGGGGATAAGATCCTTTAGAACCGCCGTGTACCATCCACAAACGGACGGCCTGGTAGAAAGGTTCAATGGCACCTTAAAGGCCATGTTGCGCAAGTTCGTGCAAGAAGACCCCTGGCATTGGGACACGGTACTACCAGCCCTCCTCTTCACCATAAGGGAAGTCCCGCAGGCCTCCACGGGGTTCTCCCCTTTCGAATTGCTATATGGGTGGAGGTCTAGAGGTATATTGGATCTCCTGAAAGAAGACTGGGAGACTCAAGAGACCCGGGTCCAGGGCACGGTACAATATATAATCAAATTATGAGAGTGACTGCGGACCCTGGGAGCCTTCGCCCAGGAAAATTTAAAGCGGGCCCAAGGAGTACAGATGCGACAGTACAACCAGGGTACGAAGACCCGGGTGTTTCAACCAGGAGACAGGGTACTACTACTACTCCCCTCTAGTGAGTCTAAACTACTGGCCAAGTGGCAGGGTCCATTTGAGCTAACCCGGCGGATTGGCCTGGTGGATTACGAGGTCCGAATGCCAAGGTGTCGGAAAGAAGCCCGGATCTATCATGTCAACTTATTAAAGAAGTGGCAGGAAAGGGAGGCCCTGTGGGTAGCCCCCCCTACACCGGAGCCAGACCTCGGGCCCTCGACCGACGAGACCCGGGACGTCCTGCCACCAACAGTAAGGGAGAAACTGACTCCTGAACAGAAAGGCAAGCTACGGGAACTTCTAGATCAGTTCCCAGATGTCTTATCTACCCGTCCAGGGAAGACCCCGCTGACTAGCCATCATATTGCCACCCCACCAGGACAGAAGGTGAGAGACAACCCCCGACCGCTACCGCGAAAGATGTGGTCGATGGTGAAACAGGAGTTGGAAAATATGTTGGAGATGGGAGTTGTAGAAGAATCTAAGAGCGAGTGGCGGAGCCCCATCGTCCTGGTTCCCAAGCCGGATGGCAGCACACGCTTTTGCATAGACTTCAGGAAAGTTAATGCAGTGTCCAAATTCGATGCATACCCGATGCCCCGGGTAGATGAACTGCTGGAACGGCTGGGCGCGGCACGGTACCTATCAACGTTAGATCTGACGAAGGGGTATTGGCAGATCCCTCTTACGCCGGCATCGCGCCTGAAAACTGCCTTCTCTACCCCTTTCGGTCTCTTATCAGTTTGTCACGATGCCCTTCGGGTTGCACAGAACGGCCATCACCTTCCAGAGGTTGATGAATAGGATGTTGCAACCTCACGGGACCTATGCCGCCGCATACATAGACAACATCGTGATATATAGTAACAACTGGGACGACCACCTACAACATCTTAACCGTGTCTTGACGGCCCTCCGAGAAGCCCACCTGACAGTCAACCCTGCTAAGTGCCACTTGGGGCAGAGAAAGGTAACCTACCTCGGGTAAGTCGTCGGGGGAGGTACGCTGCGGCCATTAATTGATAAGGTTCAAGCCCTGGCACAGATGCGATGACCAAGGACTAAAAGACAGGTGCGACAGTTCTTGGGTCTGGCGAGCTACTACCGACACTTTGTACCAGAATTTGCAACCCTTGCAGCCCCGCTGTAGGACCTTACCAAGAACGCGGCCCCCAAGAAAGTCCAATGGACAGAACAGACAGAAAAGGCATTCCAGTCATTGAAGCACAGCCTGATGCGCGAATCAGTGCTCGTACATCCAGATTTTAGTAAGGATTTCATATTGCAGACCAACGCCTCAGAAGTAGGCCTGGGGGCAGTATTATCACAGGAAATTGAGGGAGATGAGAACCCTGTATTGTATATAAGTAGGAAATTATTTCCCCGAGAGACGTGCTATTCAACCATTGAGAAGGAGGCCTTGGCCGCAAGATGGGCCATAGACGCACTCCATTACTACCTTCCAGGAGCTACGTTTACCTTGGTGACGGACCACGCGCCCCTAAGGTGGCTGCAGTCCATGAAAGACACGAACCCCCGACTGATGCGGTGGTACCTGGCCCTCCAGCCCTATAACTACCAGGTGGCGCATCGAGCAGGCAAAAAGCATAATAACACCGACTTCTTTCCCAGGACAGGAGAAGAGGACGGTGTAGTGACCACCCCCATAAAGCCCGTCATAAAGGGGGGGGTGTGACGGGGCAGCCCTGCCCCGTACTCAAGCAGGCAGATATGCCCGTAAGGGAAGGGTAGCCCAGCCCCTCAGGCCCTGCTGGGCATGCTCAAACAGCTGCCCAGGTATAAAAGCCTGCAGTTCCCCTCAGTTGGGGGAAAGGCCAGTGAAGGGAGCAGACGTATGTTGGAGGCTCCTACCCAGGCTCCGGCTCGACTCCTACCTTAAGGAAGCAGCCTCCTAGGACGCTAGAGACGCCGACTGTGGAAAGCCCTGCTGACCAGGGCATCCCCAGCCGTGAGGATACCAAGACCCAGGTAGGAAGTAGCCCAGGGCAGGGTGCAACGGGGTGAACCTTGGTGTGGTCAAGGTCTTGGTCGGCGTGTTGCGGCCCGGATCCCTGCCAACTGGGCCGAGACTCCCGTTAACCCCAGGGCCCTGGGCTGGGGTTCAGTGGAGTGGGAGGGCCTGAACCCCCCTACCTGGGCCTACGCCCCTCAGGGCGCCCAGCCGAGGCTTGGACTCATTGACTCCGGCCAGTGGGCCACGCCACCCTGACGTGAAGGGCTTGAACTCATTGACTCCGGCCAGTGGGCCGCGCCACCCTGACGTGAAGGGCTTGAACTCATTGACTCCGGCCAGTGGGTCGCACTGCCCTGACGTGAAGGGCTTGAACTCATTGACTCTGGCCAGTGGGCCGCGCTGCCCCGACATGAAGGGCTTGGACTCATTGACTCGGGCCAGTAGGCCGCACCGCCCTACACGCAAAGGCCCCTGGGAACATTGCCTATAACCATTAGGTCACTTTGCCTTGAACCGGGAGGCCGGGATTGTGGCTCAGACCGGGAGCTCCCCCCGCATTTGAGCACACGGAGCTAGCGCACTCCGCAACACCCCCTTTGAAAAAATTTCAGGCTGTCATGTTCTCCCCTTCTCACAAAAAGTGATAATGCCTCCCATGCCATACCATCCTTACTTATTTATGTGGGAACTGCCAGATCGTGATCCCTCTCCCATAATAAACTGCATGTCATGACCTCCAGTTGTAGAATATGTTCTCCATAAAATGTCAGAAGTTAAATTGTGTGGGTTTGCAAAGACATGCTGCAATGTGTCTATGTAAGGCTTTACAAAATTTCTTCGGTCTATTTGTCCTTGACCCATGCTTTCCCTGTTTGTATTGCTTCATTTCAGAAACAGCTAGAAACAGATAAACAGAAGATTGTGTCTGAATTTCAGCAACTCCACCAGTTTCTGAAGAAGCAAGAGCAACTCCTGCTGGACCAGCTGGAAGAGCTGAATAAGGAAATTGAAAAAAGTAGGGATGAATATATTGCCAAACTATCTGAAGAAGTATCTTCCTTCAGTGACCTGATCAGTGAGATGGAGCTGAAGTGCCAGCTGCCAGCGAGTGAATTCCTACAGGTGAGATGGTGTTAGGAAGCGCCCGGGAACCTTTCACAGAGAGAAATTCTCCTGACCCTTCACTTCTGGAGTGTAGGATTGGAGGGTCAATACGTATGGTATTGCTAAAATACACATTATTTTTCCTTAAAAGCTTGACCAAATGCCTATTAAATTCAGTGGAAACTTAGTATGGTGGGCATTTAATTTACCCCTCAATGAGGGGGGAAAAATAAATAAATTTGTAGATGGATAATACTCCTGCAAAAATAGCAAACTCCAAACTTTGTTCTCCTTGTTTCCTAATAGAAGAACAAAGGATCTGTTAATGAAATGAAAAGGTAGCAAATTCAAAACTGATGGAAAGAAACTTTTTTACACATTGTGCAATTAAAATATGAAACTTCATTGTCATAGTTGCTGTTGAAATAAAAAATTTAGTGAGACTCAAAAGGTGACTAGACATGTATATAGATAACAAGATATCCAGAGTTCTGTTAAATGATAGCAAAAATTTTTGAAGTGATATTAAACCTCATGCCTCATTGCTTCAGCCAATCTCTAACAATTAGTGAGACAGATGAGACTGTGGAAAGTAGATTTTTTTTTTTACACTTTCCCCTGAAAGGATTAGTACTCTCCATCTTTGAAGACAGAATACTGATTAGATGGACTTGTATCTGATCCACTTTGGCACTTCCTGTTTTCTAAATGCCAGCTTCAGAAAATTAAAGATGGAGTCAGATTTTAACTGTGGAAATAAGATTAAACCTGAGTTTCCATTTTAAGTCTGACTATACCACTCTTCCCACATACCCCAAAAAAGGAAATATATTGGCCTCAGATGAGGTCTAAGGATATGGTGATTTTTCCTGTGGATGTCAACACAAGACTGAGCCATCTGATTTCACAGGCCGACAGGTTAGCCAACTGTTGTTACACCAAGAACTTCTGTGCCTCCATATACAAACTTACTCACTGTAGATCCAGCAGTCGAAGTGCTTGTCCAGACGAGGAAAGGCAACATATCCAAAGTCTGTGTTTGAACTTTTTTACTACTTATTAACCCACTTTGAAACTCACTATGAAGAGTAAGAGAGTGCTCTCCAAGGCAGGAGGGCTCTCCAGAATGAGATGTATGGGACTGAATTTTCTTTTATCTTTCTCTTCTAGGACATCAAAGACACCTTGGACAGGTAAGTGACTCTTTCTCACTTCCATACTCTAAGAAGAGACCAGTATGATCATCTAGTCTGACTTCCTGCACAATGGAAGCCACTGAACCGCACCCACCCACTCCTGCAATAAACCTCTAACCCATTGAAGTTCTCAAATCATGGTTTAAAGACTAAGGTACAGAGAATCCACCAGCAGTGAGCTGTGCTCCATGCCACAGAGAGAGATGAAAAATCCCCACAGCCTTTGCCAATCTGCCCTGAGGGAAAATTGCCTCACAGCCTCAAATATGGTGATCAGTTAAACATGAACGTGTGTGCAAGAGTCACTAGCCTGCTGCCCAAAAATAAAATTCTCCGTGATAACTCAGAACCCACCCCATCAAATATCCCATTTCAGGCCTTTGGCATATTTAGCATCAGTTGTCAAAAATCAGTCAGCTGATAAACTAGGCTGTCCCATCATACTATCCCCTCTG